>WNGS01072847.1:3962764-3972764 GCA_020271785.1 Procambarus virginalis | reverse complement strand
AAATGTTATACTTGATCCTGCATCGCAAGGACTTCAATATTTTGTCTACTGAGTAACCTTCCTGCCTTCCTATCCAAACACAAAAAATGTAATCAGAAAGTAACATAATTATTGTATTCTTAATTTTCTTGCATTTTATGTCAATATGAAACATTAACAACCTCATTAACTCCACTCTAATACTTGGTCCACATAAAGCTTTAAGAGTGTCTCGAATCCAGTTTACAAGAACAACTTTCTGCTTACAGAAATAAAATATATGCATATTATTTTCAATTTCAGTACATTGGTCACACCTATTGTTGTCCTTAATGCCCACATCAGAGAGGAATTAGTGGACGTGAGTGTGGTGGTGTAGGGCGGCCATCTTGACTAAAAACGAGAGAGGATTACACACACATATAAATAACCAGGTGTTTATAATTTTAGTCCACCTTCCATCCTGGACCATTAGCAATTTGGCCATCTAATTTTGAGCCACGTTATTGTATCTGCATTAATTGCACGTTTAGTATAATTATCTATAATTATAAATAGTAATTTATTGAGCATCCAACACGCATAGGTTCAAAACCCTTATCAAGGCTCGTGTGGATTTGTTCTTTGATATATTACATTAATGATATTCTTCTCTGACACCTTCAATGATAACGACACCTTCTCTGTGTAGTAATTTATTAATAAGTTATTATTTAATGTAACATTGTCATTATCACTGCCATCACCAAAGTCTCCATCACCACTACAATCACCACCACAATCTGACCACCACCACAACCAGAAAGCGACTCCCTCACCAACACCAATATCAATAACATCTCGCTTTACAGCAACCGACTCAGCGTCAACAGCCACAAACCATTATCTCTATATAACTTGATTAAGCTGGTGCGGCTCGCGTGTCTGTGGATGCCAGCCTCTACAGCTTGATTATGTGGGTCTTTATTGTTGGGCTTCTTTATTACCCACACTTGATTAACTTTATTAGTAAGGCCTTGCCTCTTGTAAGGGGTTTATTACTGGTATTGAAGACTCGCCTTAATTAAATATTTTGAGGGAGATAGTCATAGTGCCTACGTTTGTGTGTTTTGTATATGTTTGTGTGTCTTGTGTGTGTGTTTTTGGGGGGTTTGAGTGATCAGCTATATGTGCAGGGTCGACCTCTGGCTCCCAAGCCTCGCCTTTCCAATTATTAGAGGTTTAGTCTCAAGACCGTTCTCTCGTTTTCCTATATTAACATTTAAAACTCTATATATAGAGTTAGCTTTAACTAACCCGTTCCATTTAGAACTGTTGCACGAAAAAGTAACTTTTTCATTTATCTTCTCACGATGACTCTCTGTCTTCTATTCCTGAGGTACTCCATTGTACACTGGAGCATCTAATTCCCTGTCACTCCTGCCCGTTTCTCCATGTTCACTAGTTTCAAGTGGGGGATTGGGGAGGGGGCTATTCAATAGTCTCACGTTAGGGTGGGGAGGGGGGGACTATTGAATTGTCTAACAGGAGGTACTATGTTTAAGTTTCACGAGGGGGGGGTAGTGTTCAAGGACATGACATTCCCGATTTGATCCCAGATTCACTCTAGACTTTATGAAAATCGGCCGTGAGTGTTGGGTTACACGCTATATATATATATATATACTATATATATATATATATATATATATATATATATATTGGGTAAGTTAGCATGTATTACCCAGCAATGCTATAAAGGGTACCAGCTGCAGATCCACTTTGTGGACACTTCTTACCACTACTGTTCTGTATATATATATATATATATCATCTGCTATGTAACATATAGCATCTAACTTAGGCATATCCCAAGCAGCCTATGTCCGTCCCATACCACACATCACTGTCAGTGCACATTTGGGCGAGCCTAACTCCAAGCCTCCAACTTTGGAAAGACAAAAGGTCAGACAAACAGTGTACCAGGAAGGGTACCTGGCATAGTCTCTCACACCTTATTCCCCCATTCTTCTTCCATTTCCTCCTTGACTCCCTCGTCCCCATCCTCCTCGGTTCCTTCACTCACCCTCTCACTTCCTCCCCGCTTTGCCCTTCTTCCCCTTCTCTTAGAAAATATAATATTACGAAGCAAGGAAATCACTGCATGAGGCCTCGGAAATATTTGTGAATGATCACAAAAAACTCTTAGGGCATCACAACTAATATTTCACACTTTATCACACTTGAATCCATGAAAATCAGATAGATGGGCCAAGTGTCAATAGTTACTAATATTTCTTAAGTCATTTAATTTAGGCTTACCCCGACCAGGCTATGTCCGCCCTGTACCCCAGACTATTAATATCTTAGAAATTTGTAGTAGCTAGCTCCAAGCATCTGCCGTCCAACTTTGGACAGACATCCTCTTATAGTTACGCATTAAGTGGTAATCACAATGGATTAACTACAGATGTCTAGCTCCGGTAAGTGCCTACTTCCTTCATCTCTGATAATCTGAGAGTTCTCTAAATGCTGTTTAATTTCTCACCGTCTTACTTAGCTCTGGCACTTTTCTTTGATCTACTGTCAAGACCTGGAATCTCCTGTTGAGATTCTCGCACAATTCTCTGCCACTATGTGCAAATGTGTCCACCTGTATTCCCAGTTTTATAATCTGTTCCTTTACTGCTGTTTTCCTTGTGAAGGATCTGGAAAAGTAGTGGAGGAGCTTGGGCTGGCCTTTGCTTTATCTACTACGTTGTTTAAAAAGATCTCTTTTGCTTTTCTTCTCTGAGGAACTTATTTCTGTCCCTCTGATACGTCTCCTCTCTAATGGTCCTGTAGTGGTTTGCATCTTTCCTCCCTTGGTTAATCCATGGGTTAATCCTGTCTTCTCCTTTGACCGTGACATACTTGTAACAGTGTAATTGCCAAGAGAACACTGACTTCTGCCCTAATTATAGGAGGAAAACGAAGCATCTCAAAGTGGCATGTTCGATCAGTATGCTGACTCGAACTCCACCTGCTTGAGTAAGCACGTGAATTGAAGCCTGCAAGGAGGCCTGCTTCCCGGGAGGAAGAAAAATGTATGATTTAAATATATGAGATGCCAGCGAAGACGGCTAACATGATACTAAGAGAAATTAAACATATCTTGAGGATATTAACAGAGGCAGGAAATGAATAAGATCAAATCTGCACAGATGGCTCTGCTAACCCTACTTATGGCGGGGCCAGAGCAGTGTACACTGTAATCAGAAAAAGTGCCTCTCTAAACGAAAATAAAAAGCATGATAGAGAACAACAACACCTCAAGCAGATGATGAGTCGCATTAACGTGGCAGAAGATATGATGTCCAAACCACACATCAGAAAATGAAGAAACGGACGACGTTTTTCCCCGTCCTGGACCATTATAAAATCTTGATAATGGTCCAGGATGAACCGAAACGTCGTTTCTTCATTTTCTGATGTGTGGCTTGGTCAACGCCTCCTCAACGCAAGCAGAGGTCACAGTAAGATATCAAGAATGGAGCAGTTATCTACACTGACTCAAGAGTGGCACTTCAAAGCCTCATAAACAGTCAGGCAGAAAACAGAGGGATGGTAACTTAAATCAAGATAACAGTGGAAATGCTATCGAGTCAGGGAAGGATGATCAAGTTCCTGTGGATTCCCTGTCATCTTGAAATCTGTGGGAATGAACGAGCAGATATGCTGGGTACAACTGACAGGATGAACAAGTCGGCGGGTTTTCTGTCTGTAAGAAGGTATACGTGCAGTACATGCTGATATGGCGGTATGTTCACTCACAGGATGAGTGCCGCTGCCCAATAAACAATAACCCTCCTGGGCAAAATTAAATATTTATTCCCCTCCCCTTTTTTTAGGGTACCTCTCACTCAATTCATGGGTACCCTGATCGCTCCCGTTCCCTTTTCCTTATCCCCAAATATCCTTTGAATCCTCGTCTCTCCCGCCTACTAGTCTTCACCCTTTACACCCAACCTCCACCCTCTTGATCTCCCCCAGCCCCCCAACCCATGACCTCTGCCTCTCAACCAACTCCACCCCCACCACAGGCCACAAAAGGCACTGTCAGGGTTTGCTGATATCAGGAAATCTTTACAACCTGGTCCCTCAGATCGTAAATACATTTGTCGATCTCTTTGGCCTTTTGTGATTGCTCTGTTGTTGCTGGATTTGGAGGCATGGGCTGCTGTGTTGCTGACATAGCGGCTAGGACTGCTGTGTTGCTGACAGCGGCTAGGACTGCTGTGTTGCTGACAGCGGCTAGGACTGCTGTGTTGCTGACAGCGGCTAGGACTGCTGTGTTGCTGACAGCGGCTAGGACTGCTGTGTTGCTGACAGCGGCTAGGACTGCTGTGTTGCCAAATGACATAGCGGCTGTTGCTTTCGTTCTTGACTCACATACGGTGATCCCGGGTTCGATTCCCGGGTAAATTATTATAACATCAATGCCGATACTAAGATACTCCTGGTATAAGTTATTACCACAAATTACGCGCTAGGCTATCATTACGAGAGCACAGTACAAATGCCAAGATAATTTTTGTTCCTTTTCTCGGTATATGTACACTGAAAGTTTACTTTATTACTGGACTATGTTTAGGACCAAACGTAAACTTGCTGAGTTGTCAGAAAACCAATGTAGTGGTCTTTATAAGGCCAACACCAAAGGAAAAAAATAAAAGTAAATTACGTGCTAGGCTGCACAGTTCTTTTTATAAATCACAAGATAAAAATGTTGCAGCAATGTCAATCTTTTCCTAAAACAATACTGTTTCTACAAGTGAAAGAGCCGAAGCTGTAACTGGTGAAATATTTAATTACCGTGTTGATTTGAATATTCTCGTCGTAGCCCTTTTTAGCCCCTAATTTAATTTTTTTTTAATTTTGCCCCGAGGCGCGAGTTTAAGCCCCTAATGTCTCTCTCTCTCTCTCTCTCTTTAGCTCATCTGGAAACTCAAGCGACTCGATAACTTAGTTGTTAATAAGCCAGTTGAATATTTTTGTTAATTGAAGTTGTTTCTGGAAGCGGCCCGCGCGCTCCTATATATCTGGTCCGACACTGCCTCTAGGAACTTGTGTAATTATTTCTAGAACTCATAAATCTTTTTTTTTTTTTGCAAAATAATTTTGACAGTAGAGCTGGAGGTATCTATAGGTCTAGCTCAAATTCATCCCTTTGTTAACACGGTATGTTGGCTGCTTTGTCTTTGTCATTATGATGTGTTTGTGAGAGATGGTAGCCGGAAAAAAGGCACTGCTATACACCTTGTATTCTGTGCAGCAAGGAACTTATTTGGGATCGCTGTTCTGTTGTACTTCCAGGTGAAACTTTCAAGTGTTTGAAGAACAAGTTCTTAATTACAAATGCCAGTACAATAAATAAGGCTTTTAATGCCTTATTTATTGTACTGGCAGCTAGTTTTGTTAACGGCTGAACCTGACACTCACCGGCAGAGTGCTCGGATTGTTTCTCTAAAACTAGCCTCGTTAGTTGAGGCTAGTTTACTTCTCTTAACTGTTGAACCGAGGCTTCAGAATCAATAGTATACTCGTGGGACGTATTAAGTATTCAACAGAGGCAGATGTTACCGTTTTGAGAAGAACAAGCGTGTCATTACCCCATTTTTGGTGATGGGCATGCATGATGATGCCGGCATTGGGAGATGGAAATAGGCTATCGCTGTCTGTGACGGGAAAGTTGCAATTAAAACATGCCGCTCATGCAGTTACATGATGTTGACAACGTTGGCAATTAACCGGTTAGGATACAAATAGCGTGTTGGTGTGTTATCACCACTCTCTACCACCTACTGAACACAAAATAATGTGTCTGAGTGTTGTGTTAGATTTCATATCTCCGTTGTCTCGAATACCAAAATAAAAAAAATCAGTGAATTGACTTTTACGATTCTCCTTACTAATAGTGGGAATCTTTAAGTATTCCCTTATGTTAACGATTCTTGTGCATCTTGTAGGGCACTGAGAATCATCTTAACTGCTATACTACTACTTCTTCTACTACTACTACTACCACCACTGTCACTTTTACAGTTTGTGGTCCTTTTTAGTTTTTATAGTCGATCATAACCCTCAAAAAATGAAAGTATTCCTCCAGCTTTCTTATCGAGATCTCATCATGGACCTTAGAGCAGCTGCGCACTGACGTTCAAACACACACGACGCTTACTGCTAAAATTAAATCAGTCTCCTTGAGAAACCCGGATCTAAGTGTATACACCTAAGGTAAAACTAGTAACGCCATCTTCATATATATATGCTTCCTAAAAGAATACACATGACTGACATAGATGTATAAATATACAGCAACACACCTTTACTTTTAAGGAGAGCTTCTACAGCACAATCACAACAAATGTGTTCAAGGATTGGTGAGAATCAATATATTCTGTAGTGTCATTTTACATTTAATTGTTGATTGTTTTGCTCGGTATGACGGTCAGAACAATCGGTACCGTCCCTTCCTCTGCTCTTCCTGCGGTCACAACCTCCCCCTTTCCTTCTCCTCCCTTCCTTATCCTCAGTTGTCGCTCTTCCAAAGTGCCCCGCCTCCTTCCTCTTCCACAGAATCACAAGTCCTCTTATCCCATTCCTGTATACTAGTTTAGCGCATTCTTATGATAACTACCTAAGCCATTTCTTTCTATTTTCCTTCATCTTCCTCTTCCTTCCTTCTCTTCTCTTTTCCCACTTCCCTGACCCTCCCCACACCATCCCCCTGCCGGCGCGTGAAGGGCCGGCACCCTCACTAATCAGGATGCTCACTCCCTCATGTCAGAACACTTAACGCTACGAGCCACAAGGTCCGCCGGCCGTGTCTCGCCAAATGCCCGCGCGCGGGAAAAGGTGATTTCAAGCAGAAAGGCGTTGGTGTCAAATGTCGACGTGCGGAAATAATGAGCGCGTTAAACTGTCGTGCGGAAGGGTGTGATCTCGGCCTGCTTGGCAAGCGAAGAGAGAAAGAGTTATTCGTATTATTCGTACACACACGGATTCGTACTACTCATCGTTGAGAAATATATTTGTTTCGTCCAGCTGTCGACGTTATATCTTTGCCCAGCTGTTGGGGGTTATAGCTTTGTCCAGTTGTTGGGGGTTATAGCTTTGTCCAGTTGTTGGGGGTTATAGCTTTGTCCAGTTGTTGGGGGTTATAGCTTTGTCCAGTTGTTGGGGGTTATAGCTTTGTCCAGCTGTTGGGGGTTATAGCTTTGTCCAGCTGTCGCATGAAACTGTCGCTTTCACTGTTTCCTCCAACAGCACTTCACCCCATATGCTATGTACGAATCACACCTTTCTAACTGCTTATACCCACGTAATTTAAATTCAAATGGTGACAGAACCAGAAACCCCTAACCTAACCTTCCCTAACGGTAACTGGACACACAAAAAATGCATAATGTATAAATTTATATTGAAAAAATATACAGATTTTGATTATTCACAGTTCGTTAAAACTCCCGAAAGCGTCCCTGCGATCGGCGGCAGTGCAAACAGCCATAACCTGATGATGGGATTGGTTTTTCGTTCATAATCAGGTGGTCGGCTGCTGGATTAATGAGCATTTGGATAAAGTTTATGATGATAGGATGTATATACAACCTGTTTAGTTCTTTAGTATGCAGCCCATATACTCATCTTGTGAGCGGTGGTGGACCCCCAGAGCCATCTTGTGAGCGGTGGTGGACCCCCAGAGCCATCTTGTGAGCGGTGGTGGACCCCCAGAGCCATCTTGTGAGCGGTGGTGGACCCCCAGAGCCATCTTGTGAGCGGTGGTGGACCCCCAGAGCCATCTTGTGAGCGGTGGTGGACCCCCAGAGCCATCTTGTGAGCGGTGGTGGACTCCCAGAGCCATCTTGTGAGCTGGGGTGGACCCCAGCGCCATCTTGTGAGTGGTGGTGGACCCCAGAGCCATCTTGTGAGCTGGGGTGGCCCCCCAGAGCCATCTTATGAGCGGTGGTGGATCCCCAGAGCCATCTTGTGAGCTGGGGTGGCCCCCAGAGCCATCTTATGAGCGGTGGTGGATCCCCAGAGCCATCTTATGAGTGGTGGTGGACCCCCAGAGCCATCTTGTGAGTGGTGGTGGACCCCCAGAGCCATCTTGTGAGCGGTGGTGGATCCCCAGAGCCATCTTGTGAGTGGGGGTGGACCCCCAGAGCCATCTTGTGAACTGGGGTGGACCCTCAGAGCCATCTTGTGAGCTGGGGTAGGAAGGTTACAGAGGCACATAATGATCCCAGAGACTAACCCTCAAGAAAAAAAATTGTTTTAGTTTTAAAAACAAAATTTTAGTGTTTAGCAAACATACATAGATTGGTAACATCAGCAGTGTAACACTTAATTATATTAACCCTAGAAGATACTGATTAATAATGAGTAACATTCTCTACTTGGTAGCACTTTATTGAGTTAAAACTTGTTATTGAAACACTGGTAGTTTAGATGCAATGTAATATGGACTGAAATACGGTGTACCACGGATGATTACAACCGGACCCAATGGTAACTTTCCAAGGAAATGTTACACACAGAACTTATTAATTAGACCATGCATGGCTTGGCTTCGAGAGTCCTCTTATAGCTGTCATTAATTACTGACAGGTTGTTAACACAACCGAACTCAGAGGAATTAGGAGGTTCCATTAACACACACCGGTGGAAAGTTTAACATGGGTTTATTGAGAACAAAATATGATCTTCACCAAAGTCCCTACCCTAACACTGGCAATTGTTAAGACATTACACATAGACAATATCAAAGATCACACACAATACCTTCTGGGTCCTGCTCTACGACTTGGGTGAGTCTGTCTGTCTCCTGAGGCCCGCTTGATGACCTGCGGGCCACACTACCTCTCTGTCCTCCAGCACTCTCCCTCTCCTAACTCTCGTACACGGGTATATATATATATATATATATATTATATATATATATATATCTAATATATATTATGTATATATATATATTATATATATATATATATATATATATATATATATATATATATATATATATACAAGCTTTTATCACGCCCCAAATCAGGGGGGTGGGAGGCGTTTACACTGTTGTGGAAAGTTTGGTGTGGTCCTGTTCCCAGCTGATTCAGCCTATACAGGAAAAAGTGTTTTGCACACTTAACCAGTTCGTCAGGACTTCAAGGAGTCAGCTCCCCATGGTGTGCGCAAAAACACTCAAGATGTACCATTAAGTTGTTTACCAAGACTATCAGGATTATTCGTAAATTATGAACAAGCTGACTAGGGTGTAGCCAGAGATATTTCAATTAAATTTAACTGAATCTGAGGTCACAGGACCTTACTAAAGGAGGTTCCCATGGTAAATCATGGGTGTACTTTCTCTGGGCGTTACAAATGTCTATTCGCAGTACATCAAACTAACATCACCCATGACCCCCAAAGGGCCTTAACCTGTCCATCTTCCCTGCAATCATGGGCGGCTTATAGTCAGCATTAATTAAAAAAACACTTTATGAGCTGTGAAAGGCTGCAAGGCCGTCCTTAACTCAAGGTTATTATTACTGATAACTCTTATATAGCGCTTCGAAGCTCATAAAATATTTCATAAATACAAACTATAAGCCGGACATGACTGACGAAAGAGGTTTCGTGACTGGCTCCGCAGCTATTTATAATGACTCCTGACCCCTGACGGTTATGGTTCGTTTACGATGTGTATTATTAATAAAAAGTTTTAGTGTCACTCTCAACACAATATATATATTGGATTTCCATGCATGAGGAGGACGAGGAAGAGAATCAGTAATAGCGAGAATCCGTCTTGGATACAAATATCCATGGAGATATGGAATGAAACAACAGTTGATCAGCGGAGTTGCAGAATCTGTGGTGAGAGTGATGGACACCGCTTTGACCACTATCTATGTGAATGTGAACACCTGAGAGACATCAGAAGTATGTGTAGAATAATAGACCGCACATTGCTTGAGTTAGAAAACACTATTTGTCAAATATG
>WNGS01072847.1:3951578-3961764 GCA_020271785.1 Procambarus virginalis | reverse complement strand
CATTTTGCACCCGTAAGATAACGTAAGCTTTTAAGGGTTGATAGATGTTAATCTTGTTGTTTGAGGAACTGTTCACTTGAGATAGTTAAGCAAGTTCCAGCTGTGTCTGGGGTACAAGTGTCAGGATGAACAACCCAGCGGGTTTTCTTCCTATTGGGGAGTGTTGTACATGCTGCTATGGCGGTGTGTCCACTCACAGGATGAGTGGCGCTGCCCAATAAACTCGCCCCTCGGGGCAAAATTAAAAAAAAAATTAAGGATATGTTTTTTTTCACTGCAAAATCAGTGTGTGATGTGTGTAGATGTATGATGAAAGATATCTTTGTTAATTAAGTGTCGTCTGAAATTGTAGTTCTGGGACCTGCTCTACTGCTATACTTGTATCATACAACATACTGTAGTTTGTATCATTGCTACTACAACCGTGGCGGTCCTGTTATCACCGCTATTCATCGCCCAGGTAGCTGGTGTGTGTGTGTGTACTCACCTAGTTGCAGTCACCTAGTTGTGCTTGCGGGTCTTGAGCTCTGGCTCTTTAGTCCCGCCTCTCAAATGTCAATCAACTGGTGTACAGATTCCTGAGCCTACTGGGCTCTATCATATCTACATTTGAACCCGTGTATGGAGTCAGCCTCCACCACATCACTGCCTAATGCACTCCATTTACTAACTACTCTGAAGAGCAAACTACGTTGTGTGTGTATGTAATATGCCCCACCCGTCCCCCCTCTCACCCTTTCCCCTCTTCCCAATACCCTCCTCCTCCCTACACCTCCCCCTCATCCATCCCTACACCTCCTCATCCTCCCTACCTAACACCCCGCTCTCCCTACCCTCCCCTCCACACACCCCCACCTACCTACACCTCCCTCTCCAACCTACACCCCACTCCTCCCTACAACCCCCTAGCTCCTCCCTACACCCCTCTCCTCCCTACACCACCCCCTTCCTCCCTACACCCCCTCCTCTCTACACAACCCTACACAAAAAGAGGAGCTATTAGGTCAGTGGGACGGTCTGGTCTCTGGTAGCCTCAATCGAGTTATTTCTAATTACCTGCACGTAACATGGGCTGCTGCTCTCTCACTCTTCTTGCTTCTCATCCTACTCTCTTCCTCGCTATTCCTCCATCTATGTCATTCTCCTTCCCCCTTTCTTTATATTTACCTCTTCTCTCCTCCTTTCCCCCCTCTCGACCTTCTCGCACATTCTAGTCTCATCTGCTGGTGCTGTATAGTGTTCAGTACCACAGCTGATGTGTTTGCGTGCCGTAGGGGAGAGAGGTGACCCGGCAACACAGACTCGCAACACCCGGCAACACACACTTGCAACACCCGGCAACACAGACTTGCAACACCCGGCAACACAGACTTGCAACACCCGGCAACACAGACTTGCAACACCCGGCAACACACACTTGCAACACCCGGCAACACACACTTGCAACACCCTAGAGGTTCACCCCCGACGCCTGACGCAAGGCAGATGTGGTTGCAGGGACGCCTCAAGGTAACACACACACATGTACCCAGTGGCTTATAGTGGCCACGAGGATGTGTTCTATCGCCTCTCGTGGGTACTGAGACGTCCCCGAGTGTACTGCATCGTTCAATATGAACGGCGATGTACTATACGTTCTGCGATGTGCTATGCCGATGTGCACGCACTTCCACGCGCCCAAGGCAAAGCAGAGGTCCACAGCGACTCTGCGCTCAGTCAAGCAGACATATACAAGTTCCCCAGCAGGCGTGTACCCAAAGACACAAACACATATCCTTATACAGACGGTGACTCACAATAACACGGCTGAAGATATGACAACTTAACCCACACACCAGAAGATACGAGGAGACCACGACGACGACGTTTCGGTCCGTCCTAAACCCAGTATCAAGTCTACTGTGAAAGCCAATATGGTCCAGGACTGACCGAAACGTCGTCGATCAGTCATCTTCTGTAATGACTTTACGTGAGATATATACAGTGTGAGCTATAGTGAATTAGCGAGTGAGTGAGTTGGTAAGTGAGCTACAGCCAACACAAACGAGATCTGTCACCGCCCACAGTAGCAGGCCGAATACGGTAATATGGGTCACATGTACTTCCTAACTGTAACGACAGGAACGAACCATGCACCGACGTCAGGGAACAATGGAACGACAATGAGAGAGAGGGGAAGAGAAACGGAATGGATTGGGAAGAAGGGACAGAGAGAGAGGGCAATGGAGGGAAAGATTAGAAGAATAGGAATGGAAAGAAAGTGAAGCTAAAAGGAAGAAAAGGAGAAGTTGCAGAAACAGGAGCAGGAGAAACTGGAAGAGAAGAAAGAGGAACAGAAACAGGAGCATAAGGAACTGGAAGAGGGCAAGAAAGAGGAGCACTGGTTGACTGAAAGCGAAAACAGACCCCCCAGTGGCCCCAGTGGCCCCCCAGTGGCCCCCAGTGGCCCTTAGTGGCCCACCAGTGGCCCCCAGTGGCCCCCCAGTGGCCCCCAGTGGCCCCCAGTGGCCCCCAGTGGCCCCCCAGTGGCCCCCAGTGGCCCCCCAGTGGCCCCCAGTGGCCCCCCAGTGGCCCCCAGTGGCCACCTCGGAGACACAAGCAATCAAAACAAAGCGAATGCCGTCATTGTGTTAGGAGTGCTTATAATGAACTACAGTGTAACCCATTACGAATTCACCGTATTTAACGGACAGTTAGTGTGTTCAAACAGCCAGAGGCAGGATGACTGACTGCTCTAACCGGCACGATGACAGGGCTGACAACCTGACTGACCTGTGAGACACACACACACACACACACACACACACCACACACACACACACACACACACACACACACACACACACACACACACACACACATTCAGGTGGAAACTGCGTACCCAAATGAGCCACAGGGACGTTAGAAAGAACTTTTTCAGTGTCAGAGTAGTTAACAAATGGAATCCAATAGGCAGTGATATGATGGAGGCTGACTCCATATACACAGTTTCCAATGTACATATGATAGAGCTCAGTATAGGCTCAGGAACCTGTACGCCAGTTGATAGACAGTCGAGAGGCCGGACCAAAGAGCCAGAGCTCAACCCCCGCAAGCACAAATAGTCGAGTATACACACACACACACACACCCATTAAGTGTCTTCATTCACGACACAACAACCTCATTAGTCGAGCCTGTTCACTTAAAACCAAATCTATTCCTGTCTTACTCTCCTCTTTCAGCCAACTTCTCTTCGCTTCTCCTCTAAGCTTCCTCCCTCTCTTCTCCTTCCACTTCTCTACTTTCCTCCTCTAAGTTTCCTCCCTCTCTTCTCCTTCCACTTCTCTACTTTCCTCCTCTTCTTCTCTTTGTGGACACTACGACCAGAAGACACACAACTTCCTTCTCTATCTGTAGGTTTTGAACATCGTGAAGGTCACAGGATGGAGTATAAACATCGTGAAGGTCACAGGATGAAGTATAAACATCATGAAGGTCACAGGATGAAGTATAAACATCGTGAAGGTCAAGGGATGGAGTATAAACATCGTGAAGGTCAAGGGATGGAGTATAAACATCGTGAAGGTCACAGGATGAAGTATAAACATCGTGAAGGTCAAGGGATGGAGTATAAACATCGTGAAGGTCAAGGGATGGAGTATAAACATCGTGAAGGTCAAGGGATGGAGTATAAACATCGTGAAGGTCAAGGGATGGAGTATAAACATCGTGAAGGTCACAGGATGAAATATAACCACAAAATAAAACAGACATGTCTTTGTAAATTACATTCGAGTGCATTTGACCGTGTTGAGTAATGGAGTGCCCCAAGGAACGGTGATTATTCAACAGGGAGTAGTGATTGTGCACCGAGGAGTGGATTGTGCACCCGGGGGGGGGGAGGGTCAGTGATTGTGCACCCCGGGGGGGGGGAGGGAGGGTCAGTGATTGTGCACCGATGAACAGGTGCACAATCACCTGTTCATCGGTGCCGTTTGCGGCCTGCTGTCAGAGAGTGCCGGCTCTCTCACTCGTGGACGAGGATGTAGCGATTAGTATGGAAACAGGGAGGAAGGTAAAGGGGTGGAGGGAGAAGACCACGAGGGAGAAGGAATGAGGGAGATGGATGAGGGAGACAGGGATGGGGACAGCTAAGTGGGGAGGGTGAGGGAGGCCGATTGGGGCATGGAATTTGTACTCAACAGTTTTTTTTACCTATGATAGACCAAGTTTTTCTAAAGAGTTTTTGTAGAGATGCTCACGTGTGGTACTGGGAGGGACCGACAGCGGGAGCCCAGACAGGCGCCAGGCGGGCAGGCGGGCAGGCGGGCTAGGCAGGCTAGGCGCGCGGGCAGGGGTGGGCAGGGCAGGCAGGCAGGCAGGCAGGCAGGCAGGTCAGGCAGGCAGGCAGGAGGCGGGCAGGCTGGCGGGGGGGCAGGCAGCTGGCAGGCAGGGCGGGCCGGTGCGGGCGGGCGGGCGGGCGGGCGGGCAGGCAGGCAGGCAGGCCAGGCAGGCGCGCGGACGAGGCGGGCGGGCGGGGAGCGGGCGGGCGGGCAGGCAGGGCAGGCAGGCAGGCAGGCAGGCAGGCAGGCAGGCAGGCGGGCGGGCGGGCGGCAAGCAGACGGGCAGGCTAGGCAGGCAGGGCAGGCAAGGCGGGAGGGCGGGCGGGCGGGCGGGGCAAGGCGGCGGCAGGCAAGCAGGCAGAAGCAAGCAGCAAGCCAAGCAAGCAAGCAGGCAGGCAGGCAGGCTTACAGGCAGGCAGGCAGGCACAAGAACTTTATGTGAAAAGGACAAGCTCAAGCAACGTTCGACACTGTTCCTCAGATACCAGTATAAAAACAATATGTACTATAAATATATACAGTACATATATTATAGTAGATAAATTTGTACTAGTACCTGCACAAGACTCGCTCTCTCTACCCCATGCACTCGATCATCAAGCAAGGTGGGACCAGACACTCGCACACAAACCCTGTCTACTGCCAGGAACCCCCATGATAAAGGATTTCGCTCATTTCAATCCCTATTACGTGATTACTGGCGAAGGCGATGGTACTGGAAGTCTAGGTATAGGCAACCCCATCGTCGACACTAATACATCGAAGTGCTCCATCAATGGTGGCTTTGTGAGCTAATTTGCTTGCATTATGCAATCTGATTAAGGAAGATGGAGGAGCGCTCACTAGGGTAAATTTTATCTTTCTCCTTAATAGGACGAAAGATTTTATATTTGCGCTACGTCGTGAGTAAGTAATTAACGATTGTGCAAGACATATCACTGAGGTGACGTCGTCGGCGGCTTTGGTCAGGAGAGGCGGAAAGCCAGTTTTTGTTGGGATGGTAAAGGCGTCCACACACTATCTCAGCGCCGGGTAGCCTAACGGCCGATCATGCACTGCTGTTTCCCTCATACCTTGTTTTTCCAGTGGCTAGAACTCTTGTATATCATTAGATTCCGTTAGGTCAAGTTAGTTCTATATGGAGATCAATGTCCATGCTTTAGGTAGTGATTTGAAGTACACTCACATGTCTTGGCAATGATTGGCGTGTCTGTATACACTGACGTGTATGATTTGTGTAATTTTTTTGGTCCATATTGTCTTTAGTATCGTTATAGCTACTAGTCAAAATGTTAACTGAAAATAAAATGCTGAAAAAAACAGAGACTCTTGCACATATGTTGAGCATTGCCTGGTATCGGCGCTGACCTCGGTACTGAAACTGACCGAATATTCACAGTCCTAACTACACTGACAACGCCCACTACCTCTGCTCGTCACGACGTGGCATTGATGATCACCGTCAACACATTACCATCAATGTAAAATTAAAGTTGAGTTCCCAAAGCTGTTTTTCTTCCAATTACGTATCTTAGTGTCTCAATACTCTAAGGAGATTCCATTTTGACCGAAGGGGTTTGGGTCCACGAAGATAAGAGTACTTCGAGTGGGAGTTGTAGTACTGAGCACCTTACCAGTCGGCATCACAGCACGTACGTACACACACAATGATATTTGAGTACATCGGGGTATGCGTGTACACCTGTTATTTGAGTACATTAGGCTACACACGTGTACATCTGTCATTTGACAATGAACACGACGAGGTCATGCTAGTTATATATCCTGTTCAGGGGAATATACGACACAATATATCAGCCTTCTACATCGTTATACTCCCTGGTATATTTTAAGTGTTAACCACTACCATATTGCTTAAATTATACCCAATATACGTGAGATATAATGGTGTAGCATATCCAAAATTGAAATCCAGAATATCATATATACAAGTGCTTCATATACTTATCCCGAGTAGATTTATTACAGCCAAAACATATCTTAAACAATATTATATATATTATATATATAAATATATATATATATAATATTATATAATATATATATATATATATATATATATATATATATATATACGTTCTCAATAGTCATTAGCACATTCACATAAATTTCTCACTGGCAAAAACAACAACAAAACATATTTACTCTCATTGATTCATGAGAAATATCAGAAGGCACCTTAATATGCCTCATCAACAACCGTATACCACGGCTCCCCCCCCCCCCATACAAGGAGGTATACCCACCACGCTCCAAGTATATACCCGCTTTTCCCAGCCAAATATATACCTCATCAAATTATAGCCCTGTCAGTATAGCCAGACGAGACAGGAGACGCCTGCTTACCTGCGCGCCTGCAGCGTATATATACGCGCGCGCACGCACACACACACATACACACAAGCCAGGTTCAAGGTCGTTGCCTCTAGTGGTCTCTGGCATAAACACAAGAGGCGCGTTTGTTTTATTTTAAATTTTTTTAATGTTACGTCGAACACCGAGATCTACCCTCTTCACACACACACACATTATATATCTATATACGTATATATATATATATATATATATATAACTATATATACTATATATATATATATTATATATATATATGTAACATATAACATATATTGGAAGCTAGTCGTTTTTGTAAACATGTATTACTGAATATATAATATAATAGGTTATATTTCTGAACTTTTATGTTCTTCATTTGGGAAGGAAGCTGAAAAATCTCAAAACCTCAAAAATCTGAATTCTCAAAAGTTAATTTCATTGTTAACAGGCCAGACGCGTTTTGCTAAAGCACACTTTAGCATATCTGAGGAAGACGGGAAGGGACGTACCAGGAGAAATTGCCACGCCATTACGACTCCATTATAGCACTTTGAAGGAATCAGGGTAACGGATCAGGGATGGGACGGGGGGAATAGGAATGGTGCCCAACACAATAGGACGGTCGGGGATTGAACGCCGACTTGCACTGAAGCGAGACCGTCGCTTGACCGTCCAGCCCAAGTGGTTGTGGGCCAGGTCGGTTACAGCAGCAAGACATTCTTGGCGTGTATGTCGGTTGTTGGTACCAGGATGAGACTGGTTGAGGCGAGGCGCTTTGGCCGTGTCGAATCTTCTATTGTTACTTTATCGATAATTTTTTTTGGGTGATGTTGGTCACGGTTATCTCGGGTGATGGTCTGCATGGTTGTATGAAGAAATTATGTGGTGTTTGACAGAGCCTGATTATATGTGTGTATGTGTCATGTGCTTTGAAGGAGATCTTGTCGTCTTGCCTACATATTGTGATGGTTCTGGCTAGACAGTCCCCAAGAGAAGGTAAAAACCAATATCATCTCCTTCAAGGCGTCTTCAATCGTTGTTTTTGGAGAGTTCATCATGAAGCAACACTCCTATTGGATGCTGTTATATACACAAAATTGGTTCATCTCATGTTAGGGTTGTTATGTCCTTTTGTATCTTTTTATAACACTTTTATGACCGTCTTTAATTTGATACGAATGTATAAAATCTTTTGGATTTGATTTTTTGGTCAAAATTTTTTTGCTTGAAGATAAACTTCTTTTTGAAAAGTTTGCCTTCGCTGGTTGATGCGATTTTTTTCCTCTCTCTAGTATTGCTTATTTCACTTTATAAACGTAATTTTCAGGGGCCACCACACACGCATGCATTAATACACTTAGGACCCACTTCGTGAAAAAATGGATTTGGTGGTGACGCAGGTTCGATTCCATCGCAATGCTCCATATAGAATTCTCAAGTATATCACGCTACTATGACCTCAGTGAGGCAGTATTCTCCTCCTCTCTCTCTCTCTCTCTCTCTCTCTCTCTCTCTCTCTCTCTCTCTCTCTCTCTCTCTCCTCTCTCTCTCACACACACACACACTGACAGACACTTATTCTTTTGAGTTGGCATAAGTGATAAGAGATAATGATGCTTAAGTGTTTCATCGTTCCTCTTTTGCTCCCATCCCCACTTTATTCCTTCCCCCTTTTACGCCTTCACACCCAAATTAATTCCCTCTACTTAATCCCTTCTACCCACTTCATTCCCTCCCTCTCTTCCCCTATACATGCCTTCGCTTATTGCCTTCTCCCCTTACTCCCTCCCCCTTTACCTGTCACTGAACACAACACACTACACACACACACACATCACACACAGCGCACACGCCACACACCCCACACACCACAACGCACACAACCACACACACTACGACAAATCAGTCCACCCAAAAGACAAATCAATTGAATGAGACAAACACCATGGTCACTGAATAATAATAAAATAAATAACCATTACATAAAGCAGGACGGATAATATACAATAATGTCTAAGGAAGAATATGGAAAGGATGAGTTGAACCTCAAGGGCGCTCGTCGAGGCTGAACAAACAAGAATAATCATAAACAAATATATTAACGCGAATATAATAAAAACATATACAATAATCACGCTTCGCAAATAAACCTCGATTAAGCAAGACTAAATTAAACCATCACAGACACACACACCACACACACACATCCGCCGGGGGAGTAGGGAGAGGGGTGTGGGGGGAGGAGGAGTGCTACGGCCCCCCATATTTGTTTACATCGCATGATGAGGATCGGAATCAGTTGTAGCAAGACCGAGGCTCAGCTGGATGTCACGGATTTTACGTTTCCACCTGCCATTACACTGGCAGTCACAGGTCCTGCACAAAACACACAAAGGCTCGGTTATTCCAGGCTGACTAACCCCAAACCACTCCCCCCCCCCACGGCCTCACCCCTTCCCCTGTTTATGAATGATAAAACACGTTACATATGACTCTCAAATGAACGACCGTTCGGAAGACGGTTTCCCGAACCATTGCGTTGGGTCATCGTGTTTCCGGCCGTGTTCGAGTCTACACTCATCTATAAAATGTATTCCACCAGTTCACCCACGTATTTCAAAACCCATTAATTACAAAACAGACTAACTCGTGTGTGTTTCGACCATGTCAAAAGCGCATAAAGTCTTTCTGTACAAACAGAACGACAAACCACCTAGCCTAACCTTGCCTTAACATGTATACAAAAATTATAGTATTATGTATGAATAATACACAAAATATACAGACAGTACCAATATATTGTCCTGACCTTCTATACACCTTTCGATACACGAGGAGGGAGCGAGGGAGGATACACATCCACGCCTCGGTCTCATACACAAGTTTCAGTTGTATGAATGAAGCCTGCTCAGGTGTATGAATGAAGTATAATTCAGTGTATGAATAAAGGTATATCAGTGGTATGAATAAAGTAGTATATTTCCAGTGGTGATGGAATAAAGTATATTCAGTTAGTATGAATGAATAACGTGATATTCAGTGTATGGAATAAAGGATATTTCAGTGTATGAAATGAATAAAGTATAATTCAGTGTATGAATGAAGGAAAAGAAGGCATCTCCAGTGTATAAATGAAGGACGCAGTATTCAGTGTACTGAATGAAGGAAAGGAAAGCATCTTCAGTGTATAATGAAAGAAGCATAGTTCAGCGTATGATGTCGTGCAACATCAGCAAACCGCAACAGTTCGATGGTACATCATACACAGATGCAGTAAACTCAACTAATTGTGTTTCACTGACACAAGAACAGTAAACAAGACAATATATATAATCTTTGCAAGGCACCACAAGCCACAGCGGTGGGTGTTGCTGTTGAAGATGCTGGTGATGGAGATTCTCGTGGAGATGAAGATGAATGATGCTGGGAGATGTGAGGGATGTAGAAGATTGGTGTTGTGGAGGACGATCGTGCCAGATGATGGTGATGAATAAGATTGGATTCAA
>WNGS01072847.1:3933535-3950578 GCA_020271785.1 Procambarus virginalis | reverse complement strand
AGAGAGAGAGACTAATAACTCCTCTGGTGTGTAAGGTTATGTGGCTAGGCTTTGAATCTATTTATACCTTGACTAGGCTCCGGAGGGAATGGATGTCTTATAGCAATATTTACGCCGCAGCATTTTAAAGCCTCTGGTACCTCAATGTTCACCTTCTGTAGCGTCTTTGTCCTCGAAGTCTTGGCTGGAGGTGGCTTCTACAACCTCTCTCTCTCTTTATCAGTGCATTCCACTTGCTGACCTCCCCTGTTAAGGATACTAATTCTGTTGCACATTCATGTAACTCAAATCGGGTTTCCATCGAAATCCTCTTGTGGTACTGACCCTAAACATTTAAAGAGGCTACTCTAGTCCGCTTTGTTTATTTTCGAAAGTATTTGTATGTAATGATCATATTCCTCTGTTGGTTTTCTCCTCCTGGGTTGTGATGTAACAAGAGCTTTCAACAAGAAAGCGTTTATTAAAGAGCTTTTTTTATGGGAGTATGACCCAGCCAGCTAGCCAGGAAGCAGTCACCCAGCCAGCCAGCTAGCCAGGCAGGCAGCCAGCCACCCAGCCAGCCAGCTAGCCAGGCAGGCAGCCACCCAGCCAGCCAGCTAGCCAGGCAGCCAGCCACCCAGCCACCCAGCTAGCCAAGCAGGCAGGCAGCCACCCAGCCAGCCAGCTAGCCAAGCAGGCAGGCAGCCAGCCAGCCAGTCAGCCAGCTAGCTAGCCAGCCAGCCAGGCAGGCAGGCAGGCAGACAGCCAGCCAGCTAGCCAGGCAAGCAGCCAGTCAGGCAGCCACCCAAGCTAGTCAGCCAGACAGCCAGCCAAATAGCCACCCAACCATATAACTAGGTAATTAACTATTCAACTTCCAAGATAAATAAAAACCGATTTTAGTACCCATTCGCCCAATCAACATGAGAGTCAATTACTCAAACTAAACCGGCGGAACAGCCATTAATGTAAATCTATTTGTAGTAAATCACAGATTTTGTCCTCCTTCAACTCCCCTTATCCACCTCATAACCTCAACTTCCCCTCATTTTCACAATTTCATTTCCTAATCTCAACCTAACCACCTCTCCCCACCACAATCTTTCCCAACCATCTGTAAACAAAAAACTTGACATTTCATCGATCATGAAAAATATGAAGCCTCAGTTATAACCAAAATCCCCAGGAGCCCGTGTAGACAATATATATATATATATATATATATATATATATATATATATATATATATATATATTTATGTCTGTCCGAGACTGGAGGCTCGACGCTAGTGGCTAGTCTCACCCAATTGTGTATGGTGGTCCCTGTGGGATCGATACTTGCCCAAAATGATTAGGTCTGAGTTGGCATCATTTAAAAAAGTGCCACTTGACACGGTGACAAAACAACCCCCCTACCCAATAGAATTTGAACTATTGCATTCTGGCCGGAATCCGATTTATGTGAATTATTATATCGTAAAATATTATATACTGCTCACGCAAAAAAAAAGCAAAAAAGACAAAAAAATCAAGTCAAAATACCTTTAAAAATCCAGATGTGTCCCCGGCTGCTGGAGTCCGACCGACCGACGGCTCTCCATCAGTGACTGGCAAGCATCAGTATATCTATCTATATCTATCTAAATACCACCATACACGCCTTCATCTCAATGAATGACACGTCCACACGTCTTGACCGTCTCACAAGGCCCTCACTCCCTATCTCCAACACCCCTCTTCACCTCTACCCCCCCCCCTCCCCCTCCTTGCGTACACCCGTACCTCCAGAGAGACAGACAGAGACAAAAGCGATGTGTTGACGCAGGGTGGGATGCCGTATATGTTTCCATTTATATATTGTTATTTCTCATCACTTGGATTTGATTTTGGTGGAATAATACCGGGTGGACCCAAGCACCGGGTGGACCCAAGCACCGGGTAGACCCGGGTTTCGCCGGATTTCCCTTCAGGTGGCTTTATATAAATCACCATGTTGTCACCTAGTTGTGGTTGCGGGGGTTGAGCTTTGGCTCTTTGGTCCCGCCTCTCAACCATCAATCAACTGCTGTACAGGTTCCTGAGCCTACTGGGCTCTATCATATCTACATTTGAAACTGTGTATGGAGTCAGCCTCCACCACATCACTGCCTAATGCATTCCATCAGTTAACTACTCTGACACTGAAAAGTTTTTCTAACGTCCCTATGGCTCATTTGGGTACTCAGTTTCCACCTGTGTCCCCTTGATCGCGTACCACCAGTGTTAAACACTTTATCCTTTTCAATCCTGTCAATTCCTCTGAGAATTTTGTAGGTAGTGATCATATCTCCCCCCCCCCCTTGCTCTTCTGTCTTCCAGTGTCGTCAAGTGCATTTCACGCAGCCTTTTCTCGTAATTCATGCCTCTTAGTTCTGGGACTAGTCTAGTGGCATACCTCTGCCACTAGGCTAGTCTCAGAACTAAGAGGCATGATTTGGCTGTACCACGTTTCAAATGGACTTAACACTAAGAATAAGAATTTTATTTATGTAATGTATATTCAATGAGAGAGAGAGAGAGAGAGAGAGAGAGAGAGAGAGAGAGAGAGAGAGAGAGAGAGAGAGAGAGAGAGAGAGAGAGACGGTACTTGTGGTACGAGTACCGGCTGGCTGCTGCAGTTTGAAGGGAAGGGGGGGGAGAGGGAATGCAGGTTGACGGGGGGGGGGGGGATTCGAACGTGCAAAACTTTTTGGTGATGTAGCCAGCGTCACGCCAGCCGACACGAGGACGCCAAGCGGACAGCCCAAGCAGCCCTTACTGGCGCCGCTGCCCCTCCTCCCCCCCCCCACCCCTCATGCCCACAGCTCCCACCCCTCATGCCCACAGCTGCTCCATGCCCTCACTCCTCTGTACCCCCGTGCCCCAGCCCCGTCACTCTCACCAGCTGTACCCCCGTCTCCCCGTCACCAGCTGTACCCCCGTCTCCCCGTCACCAGCTGTACCCCCCGTCTCCCCGTCACCAGCTGTACCCCCCGTCTCCCCGTCACCAGCTGTACCCCCGTGCCTCGAACCCCGTCTCGTTAAAGCTCTTTACCTGTAGCTTTATTTCCTCCCCAAGAACGCTCAATACGCGGAGGCGGAGGTTGCTATTATTTTCACTACGACAATTTGGTATATCTACTGTATTCTACTTGCTATTTATG
Organism: Procambarus virginalis; assembly: GCA_020271785.1. Taxonomy (NCBI): domain Eukaryota; kingdom Metazoa; phylum Arthropoda; class Malacostraca; order Decapoda; family Cambaridae; genus Procambarus; species Procambarus virginalis. Next base: position 3,947,418 of record WNGS01072847.1, on the reverse strand, counting down.
TACTCTGGCCACATGCTACTGGCTGGTGTGGGGGGGGGAGGTGATGGGGTGCGCTGGTGGGGGGGGGGGGGAGGGAGGGGTGGTGATGGGGTGTGGTTGGTGGGGGGGGGGGAGGAGAAGGAGGCAGGGGGAAGGGGAAGGTGATGGGGAAAGGCTTGAGGTGGGTGGCCTGCTGATGGTCGCGACCTTGGTCTCTCTCAGCGTGCGCCTCCAACGTGCAGATGGGGCCACCACACACACACACACACACACACACACGCACACACACACACACACACCAGAGAGCCAGCGCTCAACCCCCGCAATCACAACTAGGTGAGTACTTACACGTTTGGAAGGCGGGGCCCAGGAAACGAGCTCAACCACGCAAGCACATCCAGGTGAGCACACTCGTGTCAATGTTTCAACACTTTCAAAAGGATTTTATCTGCAAGCTTTCAGACACCAAACGTTCTTTCCAGTCCCCCCCCCCCAACCCACTTTAAAAATGGGTCGGGCACGGTCTAGCGGGGATGAAAATGGGTCGGGCATGGTCGAGCAGGGATGAAAATGGGTCGGGCACGGTCGAGCAGGGATGAAAATGGGTCGGGCACGGTCGAGCAGGGTTGAAAATGGGTCGGGCACGGTCGAGCGGGGTTGAAAATGGGTCGGGCACGGTTGAGCGGGGTTGAAAATGGGTCGGGCACGGTCGAGCGGGGTTGAAAATGGGTCGGGCACGGTCGAGCGGGGTTGAAAATGGGTCGGGCACGGTCGAGCGGGGTTGAAAATGGGTCGGGCACGGTCGAGCGGGGTTGAAAATGGGTCGGGCACGGTCGAGCGGGGTTGAAAATGGGTCGGGCACGGTCGAGCGGGGTTCCACAGGGGCCGGCCCTGGGGACCTTGCTTCTCCTCCCTGACCTGAGAGCCGTAGCTGATGTGGTGCCCTGATACTTGAGGAAGTGAAGGGCACCCGGGACACTAGCTGCCAACTGCTTCAGGACTTTAATATATACTGCAGGAAAGATTTAGAAAATATTTAATGTAGTATTGTGAACGGAAGGGGGAAAGGGATGGAGACGGAATGGGATGGGTGGAGGGGGAGGAGTAGGAAGAACAGAAGAACAATAGTCTACACCTTAAAAGGACATCATACAGTGCTAGACAAACAGGATAAAGGCGCCAGAATTTAACACAAGAACGATCTCTCTAAATATAAATTCGTTCAGAATACAACGCGCCTCATTGGCAAGTTATGAACAAAAACATTAACCGATAAGAGGCAGTGTTTATAAGCCCTGAAGTTCAACTCTTGCAAGCGATGCTAGGCGAATGCCTCAAGGTGAATACACAAGAAAACACAGACACACCCCTGCATAATTCTCGGAGGAATTGATATGCTGGACAAAGACAAACTATTTAGCACGGGTGAAACGCGAACAAGGGGACACAGGTGGAAACTGAGTACCCAAATAAGCCACAGAGATATTAGACAGAAACTTTTTTTTAGTGTCAGAGTAGTTAACAAATGCATAACATTAGGCAGTGATGTAATGGAGGCAGATTCCATACACAGTTTCAAATGTAAATAAGATAGAACCCAATAGGTTCATGATCCTGTACAGCAATTGACTGACAGTTGAGAGGCGGGACCAAATAGCCGATGCACAAGCAGGTGAGTACACACACACTCACTGACAAGTATTCTGTGTTAAATGCTGGAGAAAGTAATCTGACACAGAATGGATGAGCATCTGGAGGGGGTTCAACCTTCTTAAGAAAGGGCAGCACGGATATAGAAAGAGAAAATCGTGCCTGACAAACCTGATTGAGTTCAATTGACAGGGGGTTACTAAAATAAAAATGGAGAAAGAAGGCTAAGTAGACTGCATTCACCTATTTTGCACCTGTCTTCATGAAAGACAGGTGTACATGATGGAGAAGCAACCTGTGAGAACTGGTAGATCTCTGAACTGGGTTTTCTGTCCAAGAATCGCAGTCAGAGAGTAGGAAAGAGGCTGGAAACACTTGGGTAGGGGGGTCCCATAAGACTCGGTCCTCTGACCGCTGCCATTCCTTGCCAGGAGCCCAGAATGTGGTGTCCGGACCCATCAGGAGCCCGGAATGTGGTGTCCGGACCCATCAGGAGTCCGGAATGTGGTGTCCGGACCCCATCAGGAGCGCGGAATGTGGTGTCCGGACCCATCAGGAGCCCGGAATGTGGTGTCCGGACCCATCAGGAGTCCGGAATGTGGTGTCCGGACCCCATCAGGAGCCCGGAATGTGGTGTCCGGACCCATCAGGAGCACGGAATGTGGTGTCTGGATCCCATCAGGAGCCCGGAATGTGGTTTCCGGACCCATCAGGAGCGCGGAATGTGGTATCCGGACCCATCAGGAGCGCGGAATGTGGTATCCGGACCCATCAGGAGCGCGGAATGTGGTATCCGGACCCATCAGGAGCGCGGAATGTGGTATCCGGACCCATCAGGAGCACGAAATGTGGTATCCGGACCCATCAGGAGCGCGGAATGTGGTATCCGGACCCATCAGGAGCCCGGAATGTGGTGTCCAGACCCATCAGAAGCCTGGAATGTGGTTTCCGGACCCATCAGGAGCCCGGAATGTGGAATCTGAACCCGTTTGGAGTCCGGAATGCCGTGTCCGGACCCGCCTGGGCATACTTCACCATATTAAGGGAACGCGGCACTTGGACAAATTAAGATGCTTGCCGCGCGTGTGTGTATGTGTGTGTACTCGCCTAGTTGTGCTTGCGGGGGTTGAGCTCTGGCTCTTTGGTCCCGCCTCTCAACTGTCAATCAACTGATGTACAGATTCCTGAGCCTACTGGGCTCTATCATATCTACATTTGAAACTGTGTATGGAGTCAGCCTCCACCACATCACTGCCTAAAGCATTCCACCGGTTAAATACTCTGACACTGTAAAAGTTCCTTCTAACGTCCCTGTGGCCCACTTGGGACGTTATGGGACGTGTGAGTGTTAAGAAAAGTATGGGGTATAGCTCTTCATGCCCCGGATATTAGCTTTGTTGTACCTGTTGCGTTATAGTTGAGTCTGACGTACGAATTCTTAGCCGAATCTGGCCATAAAGTTGTGGGTGAAGGTGGCTTCCTCGACTTTTTCTTTCAATGCGTCCCACCTGTTGACCTCGCCTGCAGGGTACGACTATGTCCTTAATCGTATTACCGTGAACTAATAGCCTCCTTAATCACATTTCTGAAGGATGTTCTGACTTTGACAGTGCAGAGTATGCGGTAGACATTATTCCATTTATATGAGTCTCTGGAGTCAGGATTGGTGTTATGTCCACTTCCAGATCTTTTTCTCTAGTCGTTATAGGGAGGCAGTTTCCCCTTCATCGTGTATTGGCCCTTCGGTCGCCTGATCCCATTTCCATCACCTTACACATATTAGTGTTGAATTCTAGCGGCCATTTCTCGTACCAGTTCTGCAACTTGTTCAAGTCAACTTGGTGTTGTGTGTGTGTGTGTGCTTTTTTTTTACTATTTTCCTAACTATAGCTCTGAGGAATCGAGCTATTAGCTCTTGGACCCCGCTTTTCCAACCGATCTATTTTCCTCTATTAAGTCTACTAAATATATTTCTCTCTAACACACGCCCCCAGGAAGCAGCCCGTAGCAGCTGTCTAACTCACAGGTACCTATTTGCTGATAGGTAAACAGATGCGTGCCTAGCATGGAACAGATGCATGCCTGGCATGGAACAGATGCGTGCCTGGCATGGAACAGATGCGTGCCTAGCATGGAACAGATGCGTGCCTAGCATGGAACAGATGCGTGCCTAGCATGGAACAGATGCGTGCCTGGCATGGAACAGATGCGTACCTGGCATGGAACAGATGCGTGCCTGGCTTGGAACAGATGCGTGCCTGGCATGGAACAGATGCGTGCCTGGCTTGGAACAGATGCGTGCCTGGCATGGAACAGATGCGTGCCTGGCATGGAACAGATGCGTGCCTGGCTTGGAACAGATGCGTGCCTGGCATGGAACAGATGCGTGCCTGGCATGGAACAGATGCGTGCCTGGCTTGGAACAGATGCGTGCCTAGCATGGAACAGATGCGTGCCTAGCATGGAACAGATGCGTGCCTAGCATGGAACAGATGCGTGCCTAGCATGGAACAGATGCGTGCCTAGCATGGAACAGATGCGTGCCTAGCATGGAACAGATGCGTGCCTAGCATGGAACAGATGCGTGCCTAGCATGGAACAGATGCGTGCCTGGCAGGGAACAGATACGTGCCTGGCATGGAACAGATACGTGCCTGGCATGGAACAGATGCGTGCCTAGCATGGAACAGATGCGTGCCAAGCATGGAACAGATGCGTGCCTAGCATGGAACAGATGCGTGCCTAGCATGGAACAGATGCGTGCCTAGCATGGAACAGATGCGTGCCTAGCATGGAACAGATGCGTGTCAAGCATGGAAACAGATGCGTGCCTGTCAGGGAACAAACGTATGCCTTGACATGGCAAAGAGAAAATACCCCAATATGGGCACGAAAATAAATCCTCTTGCAATCGCCAAGACCCCCATACGTTACCCAGTGGTGAGTGGGTCGCAGACTCAGCTGGAGAGCGAGCCTTGACTCATGTGCTGTCGTGTGTGGTGAGTAAGTTACCCACTGGCCCGGAAAGTTTAAGATCACGAGAGAAACTTGTCAGGCCATTGATGGGGAGTGAGAGAGGCGGAACACGTTCATGAATACTGATCGGAAGCCGGCTGACGGATCGCACCATCACCTGAGAGTGAGGGGAGGGGAGAGAGAGTGAGGGAGAGAGAGGAAGAGGGAAGAAGGTGAGGAGAGATGAAGATGATAGGGGGGCTCGGGAGGAAGAAAGGATAGCACACAAAAGTGTCGTGATAACGAAGGCAGCAAGCGCCTTGCAAATGAGCAACAGATGCGTCAATACGCTCCACACGTCAACATGCGTAGGTTGAGACGGCCGCCCTCCCTGCTCTGTCTCTCCCCTCTCCCCCCCTCCCCCTCACCTGTGCTCCCCTTCTACTCCTCTCTTTCCTGTCGTCAACAGTCTCCCTCCCTCAGCCTGCGACCCGCTACGCAAACGCAGCGTCTACGCTACCCACGCACCTATTTGCGCTAGCACGCCTCCGGAAGGGGTTTTATGTCCGAAAGGGGGGGACTGAAAACGGAAATGGGGGACAGGTATTGGTTAGGTAAAAAAAAAGTGGGGAGGGTGGATAGGTGTGCTGAGGTGTGCTGTCCATTCTTCAAACTGTAGTTCAGTGCAACGCGACTTTTCACTCGTTTCATGTGTGTGTTGTGGTGTGTGTGTGTGTGTGTGTGTGTGTGTGGTGTGTGTGTGGTGTGTGTGTGTGTGTGTGTGTGGTGTGTGTGTGTGTGTGTGTGTGTGTGTGTGTACTCACCTAATTGTGCTTGCGGGGGTTGAGCTTTGGCTCTTTGGTCCCGCCTCTCAACTGTGTGTGTGTGTGTGTGTGTGTTGTGTGTGGTGTGTGTGTGTGTGTGTGTGTGTGAGTGTGTGTGTGTGTGTACTCACCTAATTGTACTCACCTAATTGTGCTTGCGGGGGTTGAGCTTTGGCTCTTTGGTCCCGCCTCTCAACTGTCAATCAACTGGTGTACAGATTCCTGAGCCTATTGGGCTCTATCATATTTACACTTGAAGCTGTGTATGGAGTCAGCCTCCACCACATCACTTCCTAATGCATTCCATTTGTCAACCACTCTGACACTAAAAAAGTTCTTTCTAATATCTCTGTGGCTCATTTGGAACTCAGTTTCCACCTGTGTCCCCTAGTGCGTGTGCCCCTTGTGTTAAACAGCCTGTCTTTATCAACCCTGTCGATTCCCCTGAGAATGTGTGTGTGTGTGTGTGTGTGTGTGTGTGTGTGTGTGTGTGTGTGTGTGTGTGTGTGTGTGTGTGTGTGTGTGTGTACTCACCTAGTTGTACTCACCTAGTTGTGCTTGCGGGGGTTGAGCTCTGGCTCTTTGGTCCCGCCTCTCAACCGTCAATCAACAGGTGTACAGTTTCCTGAGCCTAATGGGCTCTATCATATCTACATTTGAAACTGTGTATGGAGTCAGCCTCCACCACATCGCTTCCTAATGCATTCCATTTGTCAACCACTCTGACACTAAAAAAGTTCTTTCTAATATCTCTGTGGCTCATTTGGGCACTCAGCTTCCACCTGTGTCCCCTAGTGCGTGTGCCCCTTGTGTTAAACAGCCTGTCTTTATCAACCCTGTCGATTCCCCTGAGAATCTTGAATGTGGTGATCATGTCCCCCCTAACTCTTCTGTCTTCCAACGAAGTGAGGTTTAATTCCTGCAGTCGCTCCTCGTAGCTCATACCTCTCAGCTCGGGTACTAGTCTGGTGGCAAACCTTTGAACCTTTTCCAGTTTAGTCTTATGCTTGACTAGATAGGGACTCCATGCTGGAGCCGCATACTCCAGGATTGGTCTGACATATGTGGTATATAATGTTCTGAAAGATTCCTTACACAAGTTTCTAAAGGCCGTTCTTATGTTAGCCAACCTGGCATATGTGTGTGTGTGTGTGTGTGTGTGTGTGTGTGTGTGTGTGTGTCTGTACGCACCTATTTTTACTTATTTGTGCCTACAGGATCGAGCATTAGCTTTCGGATCCCGCCTTTCTAACCGCCGTTGGTTTAAAGCGATGACTCTGGTCCTATTCCTTATCATATCTACTTTAAAATTATGAATAAAGTTTGATTCCACAACCTGCTCCTTTAGTTCATTCCAGTTTCCCACTACTCTCTCGCTAAATGAAAACTTTCTGACATCTCTGTGACTTATTTCAGTTTCCAGCTTCCACTTATGTTAGTATTCCGTGCGAACATTTCTTCTATTTCCACTCTCTCAATTCCTCTAAGTATTTTATATATTGCTATCATATATCCCCGCTCCCCATTTTTTCTAGCGTCGTCAGGTTCAGTTCCTTCAGTCGCTCTTCATATCCCATCCCTCGCAATTCTAGGACGAGCTTCGTCGCAAACTTCTGAACCTTTTCCAGTTTCCTTATGTGTTTCTTCAGGTGGGGACTCCATGATGGTGCGGCATACACTAAGACTGGTCTCACGTAGGCAGTGTAAAGCACCCTAAATGCCTCCTTACTTAGGTTTGTTAATGATGTTCTAACTTTTGCCAGTGAAGAGTACACTGTTGTCGTTATCCTATTTATTTGTGCTTCAGGAATTAGATTTGGTGTTACGTCCACTCCCAGGTCTCTTTCTCGAATAGTCACAGGTAGGCAGTTCCCCTTCATTGTGTGCTTACCCTTTTGGTCTACTGTCACCTAGTCCCATTTCCATAACTTTACACTTGCTCGTGTTGAACTTCAGTAGCCATTTCTCGGACCAACTCGCCAATTTGTTTAAGTCATCTTGGAGAATATTACACTCCTCATCTGTCACAACTCTCCTAATTAGTGTTGTATCGTCTGCAAACATCGACATAGAAGTCTCAACTATCTGTAGACAGGTCATTTGCATAAATGACGAATAGTAGAGGTCCCCCCCAGCACCGATCCTTGTAGTACTCCACCAGGTACTTGGTACTCCGCTTGTGTGTGTGTGGTGTGTGTGTGTGTGTGTGTGGGTGTGTGTGTGTGTGTGTGTGTGTGTGTGTGTGTGTGTGTGTGTGTGTGTGTGTGTGTGTGGTGTGTGTGTGTGTGTGTGTGTGTGTGTGTGTGTGAGGCAGGGTGATGGGTGTCCTCGCCTCACTACTTGGTACCCAAGTCAGCGTCCAGTGTCCGTAGTGATCATAAGCAGAGTGCCCAGGAGCTGTGAGATCCCTTCTACCAAGGCTCGAGCCCCACCAAGCACTCCAAACACAATGAAATAAAGAAACTGAAGAGAGAGGGGAGAAAGACCCCCAGATGCAAATGTCAATACGTAGAAGATAGTTAATAATTTGAAGAATTAAAATAACAATAATCGAAAGTGAAAAAGCAACACCTTGAAAACTAACCTAAAGAATTATTAGATAGTTTGATTGTTTGATTGAATTACAATGTTTACAGTCGACAAGAGGAGTCATAATTGTACGTAGACTGACTTCACCAATTTCCAAAGTTGATGAAATTGCTAGTGGCACACCTTGGTTGTTGGGATGAGTTGCTGGCAAGAGCTGCTTTCCATTTCATCCATCACAAGCCAACCAAGCTTGAGTTGATGCATATACATTATCCCTCTCTCTCGCAAGTCGATTGATTGATGAAGATTAAGCCAACCAAGAGTTTCTGTTCAAGCCTGTAGGGTGTATAACATATTCTGGTGGCGACGCGTCATGAGGCGGCGACGACGCGTCGTGTGGCGGCGTCGACATGTCGTGAGGCGCGCGCCGATTCGTCGTGAGCGCCGACGCATGGTGTAGCGCCGACGGATGATAGGGCGCCGACGGATGATGTGGGTGAGCGATGCGAGGCCGCTTGACTAATTACCTCACCCTCCTCCACAGAGCCGGACGCCATTGACAAAAGCTCGTTTACAGGCGGGGCGGCGCAGTCAGCCCGGTCGCTGACCGAATCCTTAAAATCCTGGAAGGGCACACGCGCACACACACACACACACACACACACACACACACACACACACACACACACACACACACACACACACACACACACACACACACACGCACACACACAACCCGCGTGCGGCCCACATCAGAATGTCTCTCTCTCTCTATAACTAAAGAGCACAGCTGTGCTATTATCTTAGGCAACACCCAATTAATCAACTAGTTATAGCTTCATCTTGCTGGTAACATTTGCATAACTAGCAACTCATTTTGCAACACTGCCATGCATCATTTTGCAATGTGAGTATTAAGACTCATATTGCAATAAGAGAGACTGAAGCCTCATTTAGCAACACAGGGTTCTCAAGCTTAATATGGCAACACGGAGTTATCAAGCCGCATTTGGCAACACGGAATTACCTTGTCTTGCAATACGGGACCGCCTATCATCTCATATGGCTGCACTAGACTTTCCAGCCTGATTTTGCAAGACAGGACTATCTGTGAGTTCCATCTTGAAACGCGGGACTGGTTAGGTTACCACAACGGGACTCTTTTTGGTTAGGCTACCACAATGGGACTCTTTAGTTAGGCTACCACAAGGGACGTTTTGGGTAGCCACCCAATTTTGTTTTCAAGTTGTGGTCAGATAACTCGACTGAAAGTCATCACAGCTATTGAGATCAACAACGCTCGATATATGACGCATTACGGAAATCCAAGAATGAAAAGAAAATTTACTCAAAATTGTGTACCTGTCTAACCGGTCTACCACCCCCCCACCCCCCAGATGGAAATATACCCCCTTCCCCCCCCCTTAAGATGGACACAAGTTGCATATTAAACTATACAACAAAATGTGTTAGATGTGAATGTAAGCGTCGCCCTTTCATTCAGGTAAAGCGTGTTGGGGTCATGCCAGTAACTGGAGTGGAAACCACGTGGATACATCCTCGCCTCCTGTCCCCCTAACATAAACTAACATTTATTTTTAAAAACAAATTACCTCACACTCGACTCAGCCAATGAGATGAAGCCAGAGCTCAGTGACGTCACTCTACCCAGCCAATGTAAAAACAGGAGCGCAGTGACGTCACTCTACCCAGCCAATGTAAAAACAGGAGCGCAGTGACGTCACTCTACCCAGCCAATGTAAAAACAGGAGCGCAGTGACGTCACTCTACCCAGCCAATGTAAAAACAGGAGCACAGTGACGTCACTCTACCCAGCCAATGAGGGGGAAGAAAATGAACAGTGACGTCACCCGCTCGTCACCTACGTCATTAAGCATCCACGTGGGCCTCGGCGTAGGCTCCTGAGATGAATGTCAACACTCCACAATGCGTCGCCCTGCGTCTCCTCCTCCTCCTCCTGCCTCACTGGTGACGAGTGAGGGAGTAGCATGATATGACGGTGAGGGAGAGCTGGCCCCTAGTGTTGTTAGGTGTGAGGGACGCCTCCGCCAGCCCGAGGGACGCCACCACCACCCCGAGGGACGCCACCACCAGCCCGAGGGACGCCTCCACCACCCCGAGGGACGCCACCACCAGCCCGAGGGACGCCTCCACCACCCCGAGGGACGCCACCAACCAGCCCGAGGGACGCCTCCACCACCCGAGGGACGCCACCACCAGCTCGAGGGACGCCTCCACCAGCCCGAGGGACGCCTCCACCCACCCCGAGGGACGCCTCCACCACCCCGAGGGACGCCACCACCAGCCCGAGGGACGCCTCCACCACCCCGAGGGACGCCACCACCAGCCCGAGGGACGCCTCCACCACCCCGAGGGACGCCACCACCAGCCCGAGGGACGCCTCCACCAGTCCGAGGGACGCCACCACCAGCCCGAGGGACGCCTCCACCACCCCGAGGGACGCCACCACCAGCCCGAGGGACGCCTCCACCACCCCGAGGGACGCCACCACCAGCCCGAGGGACGCCTCCACCAGTCCGAGGGACGCCTCCACCCACCCCGAGGGACGCCTCCACCACCCCGAGGGACGCCTCGACCAGCCCGAGGGACGCCTCCACCAGGACCGACAGACACAGGCGGTCCCTCGGACCTGCAATGCGATGTGCATGATAATTGTCAACAACATTGCCGCTGCTTCTCATGTATTCAGACGGAGACGGACTGTTGTTATTGCAAAGTGGAGAGAGAGAGAGAGAGAGAGAGAGAGAGAGAGAGAGAGACAGAGAGAGAGAGAGAGAGAGAGGAGAGAGAGAGAGAGAGAGACAGACAGACGACGGCAACTCAGAGATCTTCCTCCAACATCACACCGTCTGCCCTTTGCGTCAGATCGTGGCCAGGCTTTTTTTGTATAGCCTTCTTAAGCAATGATATATATTTTTCACGATGTATGTAATGCTTTTTCTACGTGTACAATGGTATGCGAGTGTATGTATCTTGTGAAGAGCCTTGTATGTCATGTATGGCCGTGTATAGCCTTGTATGGCTAGCACTACGCGGGGGGCATAACCGTAGTCTTGCGGGTAAAAAATGTTTAGTGTGTTTGTGTAGGATAACTGACATAAGTTATCCGGCTACTGTCTGCATGTCTGGATAACAGTTGGTCTGTTAGAGTACTGGAGACGAGTTACTTTTCCCATTAATTAGGACCCAGTTAGCAATCATTTGGCGCCCATGTGATTGGCAGGCCGACTGGGATTCATCCCAGTCGGACAGAATTCATCCTGTTCACAACACGTTCAGTCGGGCAGAGAGCGCGAGGCTGCTGTTGGCCCCGATATCGTTCTCGCTATGATATCGTAAAGTCCTGCAGAGCCAGCCTACGAGACCAATTGTATAATAAATTACATGTTCCTCGATATACGGATCATTTAGCTAGTATTTACCCCCCCACTCAGACCCATATTTACAAATATCTGACCCGTAATGGCAAAGGACCATTAGATCCATATTTACAAGGCCATTTGCGACTGATATTCAAAACTGAATGGCAATTCTTTCGAAACAAGAATTGCATCCTTGCACACGTTAGTGGGTTGCAATATTGATTTCATTGCCATCATTACGCACTGGACGAGATGCTAAGATAGTAGATAGTAGTAGATTTTTATTAATATACATTATCATTTTTCTGCAGCTACTTTGGTCAGGAAAAGTGTGTGTAAGTGTTTGTTTATACAGTTTACTGTAGACTGTTAAGGATTACACAGTGGGTTTACCGGCTGTGTAGATACTTAACAATCAGACGGTGATTGGCCGGAGCCAATTAGGCGGGTTTCGTATTAATAAGCGTGTGGATGGGCCGTGTAAATGGCTCCACTCTGGCCCATATTTGCATAGTCAATTCAGCCCTCTCTAGTCGTGACATTTTCAACTCGGCCACACCAGTGGGGTATTGATCTGTCTAACCATGGTGGTTTCTCCTCTCTCTCTTTCTCTCTTCTCTCTCTCTCTCTCTCTTTTCTCTTCTCTCTTCAATATTATCCTAGTCCCTATTGCCTCAATCTTTCTCTTTGTGCTTTCCTCTCACACCATCAATCATCTCTCTTTCTCTCACCCCAACACTTCATCACACTCTCTTGACCTTTCCCTTCTCTTTGGTGTGGGTTAAAAACATGAATAGAGAGTTGCGAAGAGAGAGAGAGAGAGAGAAGAAACAGAATAGAGTGTTCGAAGAGAGAGAGAGAGAGGAGGAGAGAGAGAGAGGAGAGAGAGAGAGAGAGAGAGAAGGAGAGAGAGCGAGAGGAGAGGCGTGTGTGTGTGCTGAGAAGGAGAGAGAGAGAGAGAGCGAAGGAGGAGAGAGAGAGAGAGAGAGAGAGGGGGGGAACTCATTTAAAGAATCGAGTGGATCTCATTAAAGTAATTACTAAGCATTCATAACATAATTACTCCCGCAACGTCTCTGCCTTGCCGCAGCTTCCTCCATAACGTCCTTGCCACACCTGTAGCGTCACCTGCCACACCTGTAGCGTCACCCACACACCTGTAGCGTCCCTGCCCACACCGTAGCGTCCACACCACACACCTGTAGCGTCCTTGCTACACCTGTAGCGTTCCCTGCCACACCTGTAGCGTCCTAGCCACACCTGTAGCGTTCCTGCCACACTGTAGCGTCATTGCCACACTGTAGCGTCCCTGCCACACCTGTAGCGTCCTTGCCACAACTGTAGCGTCCCTGCCCACACCTGTAGCGTCATTGCCACACCTGTAGCGTCCCTGCCACACCTGTAGCATCCTTGCCACACCTGTAGCGTTCCTGCCACACCTGTAGGTCATTGCCACACCTGTAGCGTCCCTGCCCACACCTGTAGCGTCCTTGTCACACCTGTAGCGACCACCTGCCACACCTGTAGCGTCCTTGTCACACCTGTAGCGACACCTGCCACACCTGTAGCGTCCCTGCCCACCACCTGTAGCGTCCCACCACACACCTGTGCGTCCCCGCCACACCCTGTAGCGTCCCTGCCACACCTGTAGCGTCCCCTGCCACCCTGTAGCGTCCCCGCCACACCTGTAGCGTCCCCGCCACACCTGTAGCGTCCCTGCCACACCTGAGGCACGGCGCCTGCCACACCTGAGCTGTCCCCTGCCACACCTGTAGCGTCCCCACCACACACCTGTAGCGTCCCCACCCACCACACCTGGTAGCCTCCCCGCCCACACACCTTGTAGTCTTACCCATTACAATTCGTATATACATAGCATTGAATGCCTCACCCCCCCACCCCCTCTCCAATCCCATACACCTTTACATGCGAATACATACTCCCTCGCAGACCATTGCGTGACTCCCCTCAATACCCACATATATGCCCAGGGGTATATGGCACATATACCCATCTACGATCGCATGGTGTGATCCATGCCCCGGCCTTCAAGGAGCGAAAATGGAAAGTGGACTTACGCGCGCGCGCACGCCCTATACAGCTATTGTATAATACAGTAGACTCCACAAGGCATTGTTGTATTGCACCCCATATATACATATTTTCATTGTATAATACATCTCATACACACACGTCGTTACTGTATGTTACCATTGTACCATTATATACAAAGACCATTGTGTATTACACCTATACATACACAGACCATTGTATTATGCCTCTATGCATACACATTCCATTGTATGGAAGGCATCTATACACAGAGACCTGTTGTAATAATTCACGACCCGTTCCCCTTTGCACGTCATTTGTATAATGCGATCACACCCGCAAACCCCCCACATACCGGGTGACTGACACACACACACACACCACACACACACACACACACACCACACACACCACACACAACACACACACCACACACACCCACAATGAAGATAGGGGTAGGAAGCAGGAGGACAGATACAAGGTATCATTT
>WNGS01072847.1:3872185-3884925 GCA_020271785.1 Procambarus virginalis | reverse complement strand
TCCAATTGCCTTACAGTGCTTTCTTCTCATAATTACCTCTCTCTTTGTTTAATTCACTGATGATATCCTTTTGTCTCAAATTATATGCCTCAAGTCTTTCTCCTCCGGCCAATAACTTAGCTGTTTTGACCTCATCTGCTGTGAAACAATCAGATGGAATCCAGGGACGTGGATTTGATCCCATTGTACAGACTCAATGGTTTCTCAATAAGGTCTTTATCAACACAAGCCATTATAGAGCCTTATATACACAAGCCACTATGCATATAAGCACTTGGAAGGATGATAAGGATAAGGATCTGACATTGGACGCAGGGAAGGAATAGTGGCCAGCCACTTGAACTATTGGGGGATCGAACGCCGACCTGGATTGAACGAGGCCGCCGTTCTACCGACCAGTCGAAATGGATAGAATTGAATTAAGGAATGAAACCCCCCTGAATTTAATGAGCGAAGAAGCATCTGTTAAGTGAATCTTGGATTAAGTTTTAAGTAACTCAATCCAAGACAAAGAAAAAAGTTAGAAAGATGCAGAAAGTGAATTAGGACTTAAAGGAACGTAAATCCAAAATTCCAACAAAGTTTTCCAGAGGCAGCCAAACCGCCAAAGTCATTTAACAAAGCTGCAGCCAAAGTGACATAAGGGCTAAGATTTAAGGTATGAGGTGAAAGAGGAATCACAAGGTATCCACAATTGACTAAAGATTCAGATGAAGACGGCAATATATATTAACTCTGACTTGAGTAGCATCTAGAAAGACAGGGCATGAAGAATATACCTACTTTAAGACGGGTCTATTACTAAGGTTTTGATCAAAATGTTAAAAGAAAAATAGATAATTCAATCCACATATACAAAATGTAATTAAAGTGATGAAGTTTCGATCAAGTCTTAAACACTACTCCAATAGCCAATAAGGCTCTAGGCTGGATTAAATTATTCGTTTTGGTATATATATATATATATATATATATATATATATATATATATATATATATATAATATATATACATATATATATATATATATATATATATATATATATATATATATATACATATATATATATATATATATATATATATATATATATATATATATATATATATATATATATATATATATATATGCAAACAAGCCTGAATGGTCCCCAGGACTAGATACAACTAAAAACTCACACCCCAGAAGTGACTCGAACCCATACTGCCAGGAGCAACGCAACTGGTATGTACAGGGACGCCTTAATCCACTTGACCATCACGACCGGACATAAGGAAGTGATAGCCGGAGCTACATCCCCGCCGGCACTCGGATGGTAATCTTGGACATAGCATTTTATCAAATCACCTCATTTTTGGGGGCAACACGTGAGGAACACAAATGCAAACAAGCCTGAATGGTCCCCAGGACTAGATACAACTGAAAACTCACACCCCAGAAGTGACTCGAACCCATACTGCCAGGAGCAACGCAACTGGTATGTACAGGGACGCCTTAATCCACTTGACCATCACGACCGGACATAAGGAAGTGATAGCCGGAGCTATATGAACCACTTCCCCGCCGGCACTCGGATGGTAATCTTGGGCATAGCATTTTATCAAATCACCTCATTTTTGGGGGCAACACGTGAGGAACACAAATGCAAACAAGCCTGAATGGTCCCCAGGACTAGATACAACTGAAAACTCACTTCAAGAGTCACTTCTTGGGGTGTGAGTTTTCAGTTATATATATATATATATATATATATATATATATATATATATATATATCAAGGGAACTCATTGCTAGGCTGAAGGGACTATAGGCATCTGAAGCTTGCCTTCAGTAATATTAAATACTTGGGCGAAGTGTGAAAGATGGTTGAATGAAGTATGAAAGAAACGTGTAAAGATGAAAATTGTATGAATGTGACAATTAGAAAAGATCTCTCAAGATTAAAAGCAAATATATCACAATAACACGAATGATGAAACCAATCAAACAGGATTAACCACGACTACCAAAATTATTCAAATTTCAAAAGTGCTTTATACAAATATACTTAAACTGAACAAATACTTAAGTCAGTATACTTAAACTGCCTTCTAAACACTTCGAACTAATACATTTGATGAAAATATAGGTACCCCCCCCTCCCTGATACTGCAGCAATGTCAGGGACTAAACCTATGTGAGAACATATTAAAAAACTTTGTCTCCACCCTCCCGAAAAAAATAATTAATAGAGGAGATAGAACTTGGAAAAGAGGTGTGGAAGTCTTCCGAAAGAGAGTGTTACTGCACGAGACTACTATTTTTCCTGTGATTCTACATATCATATTATACAAGTTAGTCTTCATACATTAATATTCATATATTTTCCACACACATACCCGTATACATTTAATCACACACACACACACACGCACACACACACACACACACACACACACACACACACACATACACACACACACACACACACACACACACACACAGAGGTATACAGAGAATGACAAAGAGGTGTATGAAGAACTCAATAAGAGGTTCCAGGAGGTCTTCACAATAGAACAAGGTGAGGTCACCGTGCAAGGAGAAAGGAAGGTAAACCAGGCGGCCTTGGAAGAGTTCGAAATTAGGAGAGAGGAGGTCAAGAGACACCTGCTGGATCTGGATGTTAGAAAGGCTGTGGTCCAGACGGGATCTCACCATGGATACTGAAAGAGTGTGCAGAGGCACTTTGCTTGTCACTCTCCATAGTGTATAGTAAGTCACTGGAGACGGGAGACCTACCAGAAATATGGAAGACGGCGAATGTGGTCCCAATATACAAAAAGGGCGACAGGCAAGAGGCACTGAGCTACAGGCCAGTGTCCTTGACTTGTATACCATGCAAGGTGATGGAGAAGATCGTGAGAAGAAACCTGGTAACACATCTGGAGAGAAGGGACTTCGTGACAAATCGCCAACATGGATTCTGGGAGGGTAAATCTTGCCTGACTGGCTTAACAGAATTCTATGACCAGGTGACAAAGATTAACTTAACAGAATTCTATGACCAGGTGACAAAGATTAAGCAAGAAAGAGAAGGCTTGGCGGACTGCATTTTCTTGTATTGTCGGAAAGCCTTTGACACAGTACCGCATAAGAGGCTGGTACATAAGCTGGAGAGACAGGCAGGTGTAGCTGGGAAGGTACTCCAGTGGATAAGTGAGTACCTAAGCAATAGAAAGCAGAAAGTTACGGTGAGGGGTGAGACCTCAGAATGGCGTGAAGTCACCAGTGGAGTCCCACAGGGCTCTGTACTCGGTTCTATCTTGTTTCTGATATATGTAAATGATCTCCCGGAGGGTATAGATTCATTTCTCTCAATGTTTGCGGACGATGCCAAAATTATGAGAAGGATTAAGACAGAGGAGGACTGCTTGAGGCTTCAAGAAGACCTAGACAAGCTGAAGGAATGGTCAAACAAATGGTTGTTAGAGTTTAACCCAAGCAAATGTAATGTAATGATGATAGGTGTAGGGAGCAGGAGGCCAGATACAAGGTACCATCTGGGAGATGAAATACTTCAAAGTCAGAGAAAGAAAAAGACTTGGGGGTTGATATCACGCCAGACCTGTCTCCTGCAGCCCATATCAAGAGGATAACATCAGCGGCATATACCAGGCTGGCCAACATAAGAACGGCATTCAGAAACTTGTGTAAGGAATCATTCAGAACTTTGTATACCACATATGTTAGGCCAATCCTGGAGTATGCAGCCCCAGCATGGAGTCCATATCTAGTTAAGGATAAGACCAAACTGGAAAAGGTTCAAAGGTTTGCCACCAGACTAGTACCCGAGCTGAGAGGTATGAGCTACGAGGAGAGACTACGGGAATTAAACCTCACTTCGCTGGAAGACAGAAGAGTTAGGGGGACATGATCACCACATTCAAGATTCTGAAGGGAATTGATCGGGTAGATAAAGACAGGCTATTTAACACAAGAGGCACACGCACAAGGGGACACAGGTGGAAACTGAGTGCCCAAATGAGCCACAGAGATATTAGAAAGAACTTTTTTGTGTCAGAGTGGTTGACAAATGAAATGCATTAGGGAGTGATGTGGTGGAGGCTGACTCCATATACAGTTTCAAGTGTAGATATGATAGAGCCCAATAGGCTCAGGAACCTGTACAGCTGTTGATTGACGGTTGAGAGGCGGGACCAAAGAGCTAAAGATCAACCCCCGCAAGCACAACTAGGTGAGTACACACCACACACACACAAGACGTGTGTCTTGTGTCTTTGGAAGATGGCGAACGGAGTCCCGATATACAAGAAGGGGGACTGACAGGAGGCACTGAACTACAGGCCAGTGTCCCTAACTTGCATACCATGCAAGTTATTAGAGAAAATTGTGCGAAAAAAGCAAGTGGAACATCTGGAGCGAAGGAACTTTGTGACATAACACCAACATGGTTTCAGGGATGGCAAGTCATGCCTCACAGGATTAATTGAATTCTACGATCAGGCAACAAGCATCAGACAAGAACGAGAAGGGTGAGCAGACTGCATATTTTTGGATTGCCAGAAAGTCTTTGACACAGTACCACATAAGAGACTAGTGCGAAAGCAGGAGATGCAGGCAGGAGTGAAAGGGAAGGTACTCCATTGGATAAGGGAGTACCTAAGTAACAGAAGACAGCGAGTCACTGTGATGGGTAAGGTCTCAGATTGGCGAGACGTCACCAGTGGAGTCCCGCAGGGTTCAATCCTTGGATCCATACTGTTTCTTATACATGTAAATGAACTTCCAGATGGTATAGAATCGTTCCTCTCATTGTTTGCTAATGAGGCAAAAATTATGAGGGGAATTAAGACAGAGGAAGATAGTATGAAGCTACAAGATGACCAAGACAGACTAAATGAATGGTCCAACAAATGGCTACTAAGGTTCAACCCGAGTAAACGTAAGATAACGAAACTAGGCAGTGGAAATAGAAGGCCAGACACAGGATACCGAACGGGGGAGGAAGTCCTTTATGAAACAGAGAGAAAGATCTGGGAGTTAATATCACACCAAACCTGTCTCCTGAAGCCCACATCAAAAGAATAACGTCTGCAGCGTATGCAAGGCTGGTTAACATCAGAACTGCCTTCAGGAACCTGTGTAAGGATCATTCAGAACCTTGTATACCACATATTTAAGACCAATTCTGGAGTATGTGGCTCCAGCATGGAGCCCGTACCTTGTCAAGCACAAAGCGATGCTTGAAAAAGTTCAGAGGTACGCCACTAGGCTGGTCCCAGAACAAAAAGGCATGAGTTATGAGGAAAGGCTGCGGGAAATGCGCCTCACGACACTGGAAGACAGAAGAGTATGGGGAGACGTGATCACAACCTACAACCAAACCTGTCTCCTGAAGCCCACATCAAAAGAATAACGTCTGCAGCGTATGCAAGGCTGGTTAACATCAGAACTGCCTTCAGGAACCTGTGTAAGGAATCATTCAGAACCTTGTATACCACATATTTAAGACCAATTCTGGAGTATGTGGCTCCAGCATGGAGCCCGTACCTTGTCAAGCACAAAGCGATGCTTGAAAAAGTTCAGAGGTACGCCACTAGGCTGGTCCCAGAACTAAAAGGCATGAGTTATGAGGAAAGGCTGCGGGAAATGCGCCTCACGACACTGGAAGACAGAAGAGTATGGGGAGACGTGATCACAACCTACAAAATTCTCAGAGGAATTGACAGGGTAGATAATGATAAACTGTTTAACACGAGTGGTACGCGAACAAGGGGTCACAGGTGGAAACTGAGTACCCAAATGAGTCCCAGGAAAGTTAGAAAGAACTTTTTCAGTGTCAGAGTAGTTAACAGATGGAATGCATTAGGCAGTGATGTGGTGGAGGCTGACTCCATACACAGTTTTAAATGTAGATATGATAGAGCCCAGTAGGCTCAGGATTCTGTACACCAGTTGATTGACAGTTGAGAGGCGGGACCAAAGAGCCAAAGCTCAACCCCCACAAGTACAACTAGGTGAGTACACACTCCCTACAGGTATACCAACACATATACCCACATGGGGTCCAGTCACCAGTGGACAAATATTCACAGTAGCTATACCAAAAGGCTGGCCAACACGACTGTTCCTCCTGTCATTTAACTCTCACTATTCATACATAGAAAACATGTCGTTGGCAGTGTGTTCACCCGTGATCCGCAACGAGGGCCACAATTTGTGGCCTTTTCCTCGGAAATAGAGCGATGGATTCCGTGTGTGGTTATGTACCCGGGCAATTTAGTGTAGAAGAACGAAGGAGTGTGATTGGAATCACAGACAGACAGACAGACAGACAGACAGACAATCCTCGGTCGAACTGTAACATCCAGTAAAGACAACAGGAGAGAACAACAGCAATTATAAGAAAACAGTGATAAATAATTATACTAATAATCATAATAATAAAAACAACAGCTACAAGAATACAAAGAACAAAGACTATAGACTCACCAGATCAGCATGTTGGGTGTACTATGAGAACCTGTAGTCACGCCCAGATAACCCGTCAGTTTTAAATTGTAAGTAAAATTTTTTTATTTATAATGCAAATTCCAAATACTTTTATAAAGCTGTTAGGTGTGTAGATTCTCTCCAGCTCTTTCTAATGCTAACCGTATGTATCTTTACCAACACTATAATCGCCAGAGCGTTGGTATAACAACCTTAGAAGTGTATATATATATATATATATATATATATATATATATATATATATATATATATATATATATATATATATATATACTTCTAAGAACCTTGTGGATCTTCACTGAACACTTTGATATTTTCTTCTCCAGCCACCCCTATTCTTTATAATATATATATATATATATATATAATATGTTTTTAATGTTGTAGTGCATTTTTGTATTAATCACAGAATTTTACGGCTGATTTACAGCAGAAATTTATATTAGTTAAGATTAAGTTTTCACAGATTTTCTCCGAGCTCTTGCCTTTAATATTATCGTAAGGTAAATATGTTTTCCAAGGTGATGGGAGGCGGAGGAACGCCGGAGCCGGGGGAGGGGGGGTGGGGGAGGTAGTAACACCAAAGTTACATTAAAAACATTTCTAATGACATTCTATTAACTTTTACTCAGATCTCTTTCCACCTTTTTTTTGTCCTAAAATATCTCAAATCTGGGTCACCTTCAGACTTGTCCACGAGTCGTACTTGGTGTTATCCTCGACCCAAAAACATTAAAAAGACTCAAAAGTTCATTTATCTCTTGTGAACTCCAGCATCAGAAGGCGTCGACGGTGCTTGCGGAGTGGGGGCCCATCTGTGAAGGGGGTGTGGCGCGGCGAGTTGGCGGAGGCGTCGACGGTGCTTGAGGAGTGGGGGCCCATCTGTGAAGGGGGTGTGGCGCGGCGAGTTGACGGAGGCGTCGACGGTGCCTGAGGAGTGGGGGCCCATCTGTGAAGGGGGTGTGGCGCAACGAGTTGACGGAGGCGTCGACGGTGCTTGAGGAGTGGGGGCCCATCTGTGAAGGGGGTGTGGCGCGGCGAGTTGACGGAGGCGTCGACGGTGCCTCTGGATTGGATTTCCTGGTTGCTGAAAGATGAGGCTGGACCAAGCTGCGACTGCCGCTCATCTGCACCTTCTGCTGCTCCTTGGACTCGCCGCCAGAGGCAAGTCACTCTGCTTTTAGTGGAACTAGCTAACATTTACAACATCTCTCCTTTCAGCATGTTGAAAATTCTTCATTTTTTCTGCATTAATCTCCTTATATACGGTTAACTTTGCAACTTTTTCTGTGGCATAAATTTCCTCTTTCTCCACGTCCTATCCTCTAGTACATAACGTGAATCTCTGCTGAGCAAAGACCGTTTGTCAGAGCGACAACCCTAGTTTCTTGCAGGATCGGTGCTCGATCCTCGATGGTCCATTAAGTTAGCCACCTTTTCTTCACTCTGTCCACTTATCTTAGCTCCTATCCCTCATATTCCTATATAAGTCATAGCTATAGTGTATAGCCATAGTGGCTTAGCCATTGTAAGTGATGCTACTGTTCTTAATGATCCACTGTAAAGGTCGTGCCTGTTCTTAATGATCACCTCTAAATGACAAGGCTGACTGTTCGTAATAACCCACTGTAAATAATGAAGCAATTTTTAATGACTCACTGTAAACAAGGGTACTGACTGAACCCAAGCAAACACCCCTATTACTGTTAAATCCTGCACTGACCTGTAACTTCTCCCCAGCAGGCTGGGGCCTGCGGGTGTCTGGGGTGGTGGTACCGTCAGCTGTCGTCTCCGGCTCTGCGGTACAGCTGACCTGTAACTACGAACACAACAAGGACCGGCCCGATCCTCTCTACTCGGTCAAGTGGTACAGGGATGTGAATCAGTTCTACGAGTATATCCCCAAGAGAGACCCGCCCGTCCGAGTCTACCCGCTTCCCCATATACACGTTGATGTGAGTATACCCCCACAAGGTGTATCGTATATACTCACAAGGTGTATATATATACGTTACACTTTGTGTGTGGGGGGGTGTAGAGCCCATATTCATGAAGTAGCAATAATAATCCTTGTGTTCCCTCCTTATTGAGTGTATGTTTTCGGCGCTACACACATACACCAGAATATGGAGAAAATGACGACGTTTCGGTCCATCATGGACACATCAAGTCGCGTGTGTTAATGATCCATGACGGACCGAAACGTCGTAGTCTCCTCACCTTCTGATGTGCGCGTTAGTCCTCATATCTTCAGCTACACGTGATTGTGACTCATCGTCTGTAACTTGTGAATAATTAAGGTTCTTTAATGGACAGGTAAGGAGACTGGAAGAGAGATATGAGTTAGCCCTTGAGACAGGATATCGATAACAAGCAATAGATTAGCCAGACTTAAAATATGCAAGGTATGCAACATATGCAATGGTCATGGTGATGTTTATACTGACGGAGGTGGCGTTATGCTGGCGTCAGTGTCATACTTGTGGTGTTATACTCGAGTGTGTCAGTGTGGCCTTATACAGAGGGTGTGGCGCGGGTGTTGCAGGAGCCGGGGAGCGCCGGCCCACCGTGAGGCTGATAGGTGTGACGCGAGCCACATCTGGCATCTTCCGCTGTGAGGTGATGAGTGACAAGCCTTACTTCGAGACGGACGACCATGCCGTCAATATGACGGTGGTAGGTGAGTGTATCACAGGGAGACAGAGAGAGAAAGAGAGAGAGAGAGAGAGAGAGAGAGAGAGAGAGAGAGAGAGAGAGAGAGAGAGAGAGAGAGAGAGAGTAGAGAGAGAGAGAGAGAGAGAGAGGAGAGAGAGAACAGAGAGAGAGAGTGAGACTTTATCAGTATCAAAATATATAACTTTAATCAATATGAAATGTATCTCTATCTTGACAAATTCTTCGTTCTGAAGGCATGATTGTGCTATCATGCCTTGACAAGAGATAAACACCTTCCCCCAATCCCTGTCCCTTCAACCATCCCTCCTATCCCTTTCCCCTTCCCCTCCCCCCCTATCCATACCCCTCACCCACCCCTATCCCTACCCCCCCCTTGTCCCACTCCACTTGTCTGACTCCTCAGCAGATGTCCCCAAATGGGGTCCAGAGATCACAGGCGTGGTGAAGAACACCCACGCGAGCCAGGGCGCGGGGGTGACAGAGGGCGCGGGCGTGGGCGGCCTGGAAGGGGCGCGGGTGAGGCCTGGAGATGTGGTGGCTGCCCGCTGCCAAGTGGACCGCTCTGACCCCCCCGCGGAGATATCCTGGAGGGTGAACTCTGACCTCCCGCCCCCACCACCCCTCCTTCAGCGCTCCCACCAGACGGACCGCCGGGGTAGACTCATCCAGCTCTCGGTGAGTAGGGAGGGTGATGAGTTTGTGAGTGAGAAGAATATAGGGATTACATGTAGGGTGGATAAAAGTCCCCAATAGCCGGAGATTTCCTATTTATGGAAAATAAATAATAAATCTCCTTTGTCCATCTTATAGGACCTCGTACTGCTTAATTACGAGGACCAGGTGCATTATACATTACATCTACATCATACATGAAATAGATGCATTAAATGTATCGCTGTTGTATAAGACTTTAGGATACATTGATGCCGTTGTTGTTGACGAGGATTTATTTACTGCTGCATTTGATTGTGTTTTCATGTACCGTATGTGTACTCGCCTAGTTATACTCACCTAGCTGTCTCATCTAATTGTTACTCACCTAGTTGTACTCACCTAGTTGTACTCATCTGGTTGTCTCACATAGTTGTACTCGCCTAGTTGTACTCACCAAGTACTAGCCCATTTGTACCACCTACTTGTACTCAGTTGTACTCACCCAGTTGTACTCATCCAGTTGTACTCACCAAGTTGTGTTTGTGCAGGAGCTGGAGGCGGTGGTGGGAGAGACGTGGTTCATGCGGGGGGCCCTGACCCTTGAGTGCCGGGTTCGAGTCTCCAGCGTGTACCAACAGGTGGCCAACGTCACTCTCATCCACGCCGACCATCCGCAGCCGGCCGGCTTTGGCTGGTTCTCTAAAGGTGAGTGAACGGCGCCGCCCTGTGCTAGTGTGTGTGTGACGCCTCCTAGTGTGTGAGTGACGCCTCCTAGTGTGTGAGTGACGCCTCCTAGTGTGTGTGTGACGCCTCCTAGTGTGTGGGTGACGCCTCCTAGTGTGTGGGTGACCCTCCTAGTGTGTGATGACGTCTCCTTGTGTGTGAGTGACGCCTCCTAGCGTGTGAGTGACGCCTTCTAGTGTGTGACGCCTGCTGTTCAGTGAGTTACCTCTCCTGATTAATGAGTGACGCATCGTAGTAGGCGAGTTGTAGTATGCTCAATTGTTTTCTTGAAGGCCACTACCAGGAAGTCGGATTTCCTCATGTCACTTAAGATCTCATATATGAGACTATGTAGCACTTGAATAAGGTCAGGATAAGGATTTGGGATGGGACGGGGGGAAGGGATGGTGCCCAACCACTTGTGGACGATCGGGGATTGAACGCCGACCTGCATGAAGCAAGATCATTCTACCGTCCAGCCCAAGTGGTTCGGCAGAATTTGTCAAGAGGTAAAGTTCTCTTCTCTAAAACTTTTGCCTACCACTTGGGATGGACGGTAGAGTGACGGTCTCACTTCATGCAGGTCGGCGTTCAATCCCGACCGTCTGCAAGAGGTTGGGCACCATTCTTTCCTCCCGTTCCATCGCAAATCCTTATCCTGACCCCCTTCCAAGTGCTATGTTGTCATAAGGGCATGGCGCTTTCTCCTGATAGCTCCCTTCTCTTCTCCGAGACTTTCTCCCATCAGCAAAGACATACTCATTGTATTTTGAGACACTCATTGTTGTGATGAGTGTGACGGAAGGCATCTCCCATCCTCATGAAGGATGCTGTTTGTTAATCTATCCCCCTAACCCCCCTCCCCACCACGTCCCAAGATTCACGTGCACAAATGAACAAACTCGAACAAATGCACGTGAAATGAACTCACGTGCAGATGATTACGTTCGCAAGTGTCACGAACATTGGCTTGGCGTTATGCTGGAGTCTTATCGATCACGGGAGGGTTATTAAGGTCCACCTAAATGAAGAGTACTGACCAACTAGTGAGAAGAGTTTAATCCTGAACATAGTTCAAACATCGCTGTACGACTTTACTTTTTGTTCAGTGGCAACGGCAGTGATGGCCCAGAGTCTGGAAGATCAGTACTGGAGACTTTGGTTGGCGGCCCCATACACAGGTCTGGAAGATCAGTACTGGTGCATCTCTGGAATAGGTTGGGGCGCCCCATGCACAGATCTGGAAGATTAGCACTGGAGACTTTGGTTGGCGCCCCATGCACAGGTCTGGAAGATCAGTGCTGGAGACGTTGGTGGCGCCCCCGGCCGAGGCCTCGGCCGGTCGACGGATGAAGTGATGGCGGGTAATATTGGAAGTTTTTAACAGCAACTTTTACTGGCGTGTCCTCTGATATCTGGATTGCCTCTGTGATTCTCGAAACTTTTATTACTTGTGGCTTACACGCCCTAATATGACGGGGAATTATTTCCGGGAGGTCAGTGGTAAGCTGGAGAGTGAGAGAGAGAGAGAGAGAGGAGAGGAGAGAGGAGAGAGAGGAGAGAGAGAGAGAGAGAGAGAGAGAGAGAGAGAGCACGTGAGATTTATAATAAGCTCTGATGGCAGACGTATCAACAACAAGATCGCTCACTGATAGCGAGAACACCAAAAAACATTGCTATAGCTTCAGTGGGTATATAGTAACATCTGAGCACTGAATGAAACATCTCTCAAAGGACTGGACGATCATATCGATGTACACTACCGTCAGAAAGTTCATCTCAGCGAACACGTAACAAATAAGAATTCACAAACACAGTACGTTGTTCTTTTCTAAACAGTTAAATAAATACTTATATACTGACCTCAACCCTCATACCAACAAAACTGGAAAGACTCATCGCTTCAAATTCGATCATTACAAATTTTCCATCCAAGCAGGATTTCAACTTCCGAAAAGTCTTACTTTAGCAAATAAACTTGTGATGTGAACATATATTTTTTTTCCATTTCCTTCACAGCTGCTATGCTGTCACGAGCAATCGTGTCACGTGAATCAAAACTTAAATGGAGTCCCTCGGAAAAAAAAAATAATATATATACGACTTTTCATGATATGTAAATTATGGAACTTTTGAGATCACGTATAACAGTCCTTTTGTGTAGTGTTGGAGA
>WNGS01072847.1:3858895-3872160 GCA_020271785.1 Procambarus virginalis | reverse complement strand
ATATACACACACACACACACAAGGAGTTGCTTGAGTCTGATGGAGTTCCAGATGTTTATGAGAGCGGAAAATGACTGAACTTGTATAACGTGTTTATAAGGACAATTAAGGTGTTTATAAGGCCTCGAAGTCAAGAATGAGGAAAAAATGCAGCAAAATTGTGAGGTCACTGAATTCATCAGCTCAGAATCTGCTTATCCCTGTCAGACACAAACATTTTTCCTTGTACTTCAAGGAACAAAGCCCCGTTGCTCTTAGCCTTTCCTCTCCTGGAAAAATAAAATCTATCTACTGCTGCTCTTTTGTTTTTCATCCGTGAATCTGAACTTCTCAGTATCTTCGTTCCAGGACACATATGCTTATGTGAAAAATTAAATTATGAACTTTCGGCTCACTTTCACCACGCTTTCAACTACGGCTTTTCACCTGATCTTCAACAAGTTTTCACTTAACAATAACAAAGTTTTCACCTGACTTTCTCCAAATTTTAACCTGACTTTCACTAGGTTTTTCACCTGATCATCGCCTTACATTTAACTAACCCTTACCAAGTTGTCTGTTGAGTTTCACAAAATCTTCACCAATTCATCGGGTTCAATGATTTCACGATAAGCTAATATCCAGCTAGTTGGATATTAGCTGTCAAAATCCAACTGTCAACATCAATGGCTCCATCCCACACTAGAAGTCCTATATGAATAAGTCTTAACACATCGCTCTTTGCTCTCTCAAGGAAAGGGGAACAGGTGACAAGAGACCAAAGGACAGTACACGATGAAGGGAAACTACCTTCCGATAAAGACTCGAGAAAATGACCTAGAAATGAACATAACGCCAAACCAAACTCCAGGGATATAAATAGGATAAAGACAGCAGCATACTCTACGCTAGCAAAAGTCAGAACATCATTCAGGTACCTAAATTACGAGGTATTTTGATCGCTGTACACCGCCTGCGTGAGACCAGTTTTTAAGTATGCCGCCCTATCATGGAGCCCCAATGTAAAATAAAACACATAAGGAGAATCGAAAAGGCTCAGAAATTTGCAACAAGGCTCGTCCCAGAATTGGGATGGATGGGGAATGAAGAGAGACTGAAGGAACTAAACCTGACGACGCTAGAAAAGAGAGAGAGACCAGAGTAGAGACGTATAAAATACTTAGGAGAATGAACAGACTGGAAAAAGAGGAAATGTTCACTATGAATATCAATAGAACAAAAGGATATGGATTGAAACTTGAGACTCAGATGAAACAGAGATGTTAGAAAGCTTTCGTTTAGCGTAAGAGTAATGGGAAAATTAAATGAACTAAAGAACCAGGTTGTAGAAGCCAACTTCATTCATAATTTAAAAAGTAGATAGCATAGAGAAATAGGTCAAGAGTCACTGCATTACACATTACACAAACCCAGAGAAATATGGTAAACATAATACATTCTTTGGGCAAATTTTTTCACTGCATATAATAATATGTACGACAATATTATAATATTGTCGTACATATTATAATAATATATGCAGTGAAAGAATTCGCCCAAAGAATGTGTTATGTTTACCATATTTCTCTGGGTTTGAGAATATTGTCAAGGCCTTGAAACTTTTTAATATACATGTAATGTTTAGCTACGAAAATACTGTTGGTAAACTATTAGTTAGGAACAGCCCTCGTAGTGATAATTGTGTCATTTATAAAATACCTTGTAAAGACTGTAATAAGTTCTATGTTGGGAAAACATCTAAAGATTTGAAATGTAGAATTTCGCAACATAAATACTCTGTAAGACATGGCCAATTGTCTAATGCTTTGTTTGTTCATCTGTCAGAAGATGCTCACCAAATTGATTGGGAGATGGCTTCTTCAATAACGAAATGTAAAAGCATCTATAACAGAAACATAATTGAATCTGCTTTGATACAGATCACAAAAGAAAGTAATTTGAACATTAGCAGTGGCTTATATAACTTAGATCCATTTTTAATAGATCATTTAAAGGGCGATTTAAGTAGGATCATTGGAACACATTTGTCTCACTAATTCATTGTAAATATTTACTATCTTATGCTATGATTATTCATGTGTGGGCCTGTGTGTGGTTATGAATGGGAGCTGCATCGGATGGGCCAATAGGTCCTCTGCAGTTTTTGTGCGGCTCATATTTGTGTCCACTTATTGTACCTCATCTCACTCCACCATTCTCTCTTGCCTATTTATGTCCAGTACTCGAACTGTAAAACCACTCCTTCTGAAGATGTATTAATGTAGGAAAGTACTTAAGGAAATTCCTGTTTCAATTTTCCTCCGTGGTCTGACACGGACACATTTTTAATCACGTGTTTATTTTCGTGATATGCACACAAAAACACACACACACACACGCAAACACACACACACACACACACACACACACACACACACACACACACACACACACACACACACACACACACACACACACACACACACATCACACAAGGGCACACGCACTAGGGGACACAGGTGGAAGCTGAGTGCCCAAATGAGCCACAGAGATATTAGAAAGAACTTTTTAGTGTCAGAGTGTTGACAAATGGAATGCATTAGGAAGCGATGTGGTGGAGGCTGACTCCATACACAGTTTCAAATGTAGATATGATAGAGCCCATTAGGCTCAGGAACTGTACACCTGTTGATTGACGGTTGAGAGGCGGGACCAAAGAGCCAGAGCTCAACCCCCGCAAGCACAACTAGGTGAGTACACATATATATATATATATATATGTTATATACAATATAATATATATAGGCTCTATAGTGGCTTGTGTATATAAGGCTCTATAATGGCTTGTGTTGATAAAGACCTTATTGAGAAACCATTGAGTCTGTACAATGGGATCAAATCCACGTCCCTGGATTCCATCTGATTGTTTCACAGCAGATGAGGTCAAAACAGCTAAGTTATTGGCCGGAGGAGAAAGACTTGAGGCATATAATTTGAGACAAAAAGGATATCATCAGTGAATTAAACAAAGAGAAGGTAATTATGAGAAGAAAGCACTGTAAGGCAATTGGAGCATATAAGCACTTGGAAGGATGATAAGGATAAGGATCTGACATTGGACGCAGGAAGGAATAGTGGCCAGCCACTTGAACTATTGGGGGATCGAACGCCGACCTGGATTGAACGAGGCCGCCGTTCTACCGACCAGTCGAAATGGATAGAATTGAATTAAGGAATGAAACCCCCCTGAATTTAATGAGCGAAGAAGCATCTGTTAAGTGAATCTTGGATTAAGTTTTAAGTAACTCAATCCAAGACAAAGAAAAAGTTAGAAAGATGCAGAAAGTGAATTAGGACTTAANATCTCAGTCACTTAATGAAGAAATCTTGCCTAATTAGCGTCGTAATCCATCAACTTTTCTTTCCATGACCCTTTTTTCTAATCATAATTTCAAAGAAGGTCCGTTTCCTGTGGACGAGCGTCTCGTTTCGAACACGGTCGAGACGAGATGATTCATCATGAATGCGTCATCATGAGTGATTCATGGTGAATGCCTTCCCGATTCATCATGCAGTATCTTAGTAACTAAAAATGTAGCTACTTAAAAATGTAGTTTATGTCACCAACCTTCCAGGATGATCCTGGAAGGTTCGGAACGATCCTGGAAGGTTGGGGACGATCCTGGAAGGTTGGGTACGATCCTGGAAGGTTGGAACGATCCTGGAAGGTTGGGGGCGATCCTGGAAGGTTGTGGATGATCCTGGAAGGTTGTGGATGATCCTGGAAGGTTGTGGATGATCCTGGAAGGTTGGGGACGATTCTGGAAGTTGTGGATGATCATGGAAGGTTGTGGATGATCCTGGAAGGTTGGGGACGATCCTGGAAGGTTGGGGACGATCCTGGAAGGTTGGGAACGATCCTGGAAGGTTGGGTACGATCCTGGAAGGTTGGGAACGATCCTGGAAGGTTGGGGACGATCCTGGAAGGTTGGGGACGATCCTGGAAGGTTGGGGACGATCCTGGAATGTTCTGCACGATCCTGGAATGTTGGGTACGATCCTGGAAGGTTGGGAACGATACTGGAAGGTTGGGGACGATTCTGGAAGGTTGAGGACGATCTTGTACTTTGGGGGCGATCCTGTAAGGTTGGGACGATCCTGGAAGGTTGGGGACGATCCTGGAAGGTTGGGGACGTCCTGGAAGGTTGGGGACGATCCTGGAAGGTTGGGACGATCCTGGAAGGTTGGGTACGATCCTGGAAGGTTGGAGACGATCCTGGAAGGTTGGGGACGATCCTGGAAGGTTGGGGACGATCTGGAAGGTTGGGGACGATCCTGGAAGGTTCTGCACGATCCTGGAATGTTGGGTACGATCCTGGAAGGTTGGGAACGATACTGGAAGGTTGGGGACGATTCTGGAAGGTTGAGGACGATCTTGTACTTTGGGGCGATCCTGTAAGGTTGGGGACGATCCTGGAAGGTTGGGGACGATCCTGGAAGGTTGGGGACGATCATGGAAGTTGGGGAAGATCCTGGAAGGTTGGGGACGATCCTGGAAGGTTGGGGACGATCCTGGAAGGTTGGGGACGATCCTGGAAGGTTGGGGACGATCCTGGAAGGTTGGGGACGATCCTGGAAGGTTGGGGGCGAACCAGGAAGGTTGGGGACGATCCTGTAAGGTTGGGGACGAGCCTGTAAGGTTTGGAACGATCCTGAAGGAGGTGTAAGGTAGGATCCTGGTGGAGTGGCGGGGAGGGCTGGTGAGGATACAGGGGGGAAGGGGCTGTACTGGGAGTGTGGGGAATGGCAGGGACGAAGGAGAGAGTCAGTGTTGGTCTGGACGTCGGAGGTGACGGAGCGGCAACAGGCTGCTGCTGCTGCTGCTGCTGCTGCTGTAACAGAGGTTCCCGCCATGTGGACTGGCTGCCGTTGCACCGAGGGGAGTCAGTCACGCCTCTGCCGTCGTCCGCTCTGCGTCGCCGCGCTGCTCCGGTGAACACTTGTGAATGCTACAAGCAGCAGAAGCTTGCAATGAAATACTTTGACGAGAGGCGGTTCTACGGCCTGTCGAGGACTCTGATATCCCAAGGCTGAGACGTGCATTCTGTTGACGATGTTAGTACATTCTTACCTGGCCCAGGAATATGACTCCTCACTCTGGGGATTATCGATGAGGACTGGCCAGCTCTACTGAGCAGTGATATATGACAATGTCAACGCAATCTTACCCACGGCGAGGCACATACGGGTGTTCCACCTGTTTACTCTAACGTGAAGACCGACCTAAGGTGAGTCGTCGTTGAATAACCAACCGTAGAACCGTAATATATATATATATATATATATATATATATATATATATATATAGATATATATTATATATATATATATATATATATATATATATATAACCTTAGTCTCTCACTGGAATTCTCTACTCAGGAATAAGGGTAACTTAGAGACAATCCTGTAACTTGCTACACAATAAGCTCAGCCTGGCCTAAGTTGTTGTAGGGAGGTGTGAGACAGTACCTACACAGCCCCATGTATGTAACAATCGGCGAAACAAAACTCAAGCAGACATTAACACCTATAATTTTCACGACGAATTATGTTAAACTCATGAAAATTAGCATAATATATAACATAATTTTAGCTACTTATTGGATCTGAGTCAAAGCAGATTATTTAATTGTCTTTCACATCATTGGAGGGGAGAAACTGAATGATAAGTTTCAATTGAACACGAGTTATAACAAGCTGGCATAGACCTCTAACCTTGACAGAAAAAAGCTTAATACTATGTGGGACTTGAGATGATATCAATTACGATCTAGTATGACTTTCACTCGAGTGACTAGGATCACTCTAGGGTGATGATAAGGATTAATTTAGAGTGCGTTTGCTGACCAAGATTATTCTTAGAGTCCTCTGCCAAGGATTATTTTAGAGCTCGTTACGTGACAGGGGTTACTGCAGAGTGCGTCCACTAACAGGAATTACCGAGTGCGTCCTCCGACAGAGATAACTGAGTGCGTTCTTTAACTAGGATCTCTTTAGGGGTGAGTTCTGTGACAGGGATTACCTCTGAGAAGTGCGACTTCGCGTCCATTTACAAGGATTAATCTTAGAGTCAATATTATCGAAAATATTACTCTAGATTAAGTCCACTAACAATGGTAACCTTAGAGCGCGTTTTCTAGAAAGGATTTCTGTAGAACGCGAGAGAGAATCCGTTTCTGTAAAGAGGATTCCACTAGAGTACAAACTGGATTCTATACAGTTTTCACAAATGTTACCTGGAATACAATTGTTATAATAAAATCAAAAATATTTAACTTCTTGTATTTTTAGGGGGTCTAATCAGTTGATAAACTAATTAATTGCTTAATTATTTAAGTGATTGGCTAATTCAATCGTTGCTCTGCAGCAAACTGGATTTGGTTATAATTGAATTTAGTATATGTATATTCAAGCCTGCTTTGAATAATGTTGCTCATTGATTTAATTGTTTTTTCATATAATTGAGGAAGGGATGTTTGTTTCACAAAATTCAACTTTTTTAAACAACAAAGAGGATGCGACTCCTCCATTAGTCACTGTAGCCGAACCAGTTTAGATTTGTAAATCTGATTTAATACAGCTACAATACAGTACAGTTACAATACAATTACAACGCAATACAATGACAGTAACAATAACGCGGATATAAGCAAGTAACACATGAAGTGAAAGTGATGGTGTCAGTGCTGTCTTGGACCGTAAACAGCAGTAAATAGGTACCTGGGAGTTAGACAGCTGCTACAGGCTGCTTCCTGGGGCTGTGTAACAAAAAGAAGGCCTGGTCGAGGACCGGGCCGCGGGGACGCTAAGCCCCGAAATCATCTCAAGATAACCTCAAGATAACCGCTAGGAAGTGGTGACGACGCAAGAGTGGGAAAGGGAGACAGTATAAGGGAAAGGGGAGAGGCACGAGTGATGGGATAGGAGGTGATGGGGTAAGTAAAAGGAATTATAGGGAACCTGCATATAAGGTCGACTGGCGCCATACTATATTACTTCTGCCATATTTCAGGGCGTTTCACCTAAGTTAATTAGTAAAGTGCAAAATTAATCCTGCACATTGCACATGGTCTGAAAATGTTGCATATGATGCATGTGCTCTTGTCGCGTTGCAGTGCCGTCTCACAGCAATGGCTCAAACACCGTTCACTGTTATCATTATGCCAGTAGTGATTTAACAATCATTTCTAGGTTCATTTTGGTGTCGGTTGCAACCACTTATTTACGACAAAATCATTTGATACTTGATATTTTTTTGCATCCTTATAAACGATCGCTGGTGAAGTGGTTATGGTACTCTGTACGCCAGAGAATGATTCCGGACGACGGAAGTTCGAGCCCTGGCCGGGTCATAGAGTTCTTAGGTGATATATGTATGTTTTGCCCGTTGTTAAGACGTTTTCACGACAGTAACGCATTTATGACGTTTTCATATATGACGTTTTCGTATATGACGAAAACGTTTTCGTATATGACGAAAACGTTTTTATATATGAAAACGTTTTCATATATGACGTATGTACGAAAACGTTTTCATATATGACGTATGTACGAAAACGTTTTCATATATGACGTTTTCACGACAGTAACGCAAGGACCGGCCACCTTACCTTGTTCGTCAACGACCCTTCAGCAAATGCACAGCGTTATTTTAACTATTCATGCGTTATGAGGACGTTTTAACAAGGCAGTAATGATTAAAATAGCTATATGGACTACCACAGTAGCACACGAAGGCTCGGAATGCATCCAGAATTAGAATGCTGGTCGGATCTACCAGTCATCCCAAGTTGTTCACTGCCTTGCAATCTTGCAAGTTCTTGGTCCTCGAGCAATTTCTTAACAGCCTCAAGTTGCACAAGGAGAACAAGATAATATATACTTGATCAGTACGTTGAACTGCATGAGAATTATATATCTTAACTAGACCCCCCTCCCCTACACAACTCCCTTACTGGACCCCACCCACTCTTACCTTACTGGACCCCACAGTTCCCTTACTGGACCCCACACAAGGACCCCACGCTACTTCTGCTGCACCCCATAGTTTCCCCCCTCCCCTCTTCTGAATCTCCGAATAGCCCATTAATCTACCATAATCTCAGACTACTACATATACTAAAGGGTGAACAGCTCCCATGTATCACAGGATGAACAGTTATGAAAACCTGTAAATGATGAACAGATACAATGTACAAAACGATGAACAACTCACATGTACTACACGATGAACAACTCACATGTACTACACGATGAACAACTCACATGTACTACACGATGAACAACTCACATGTACTACACGATGAACAACTCACATGTACTACACGATGAACAACTCACATGTACTACACGATGAACAACTCACATGTACTACACTATGAACAACTCACATGTACTACACGATGAACAACTCACATGTACTACACGATGAACAACTCACATGTACTACAGGACTAACAGCTCCCATATAGTTGAAGAACCCTCTTGGATCTAAAATATAAGTTGGAAAAACAGATTAAATATTTGTGAATACTTTCAAGAAGAGGTTAGAAATTGTACAATGGGAAAATCACATAAAATGGGGAAAGGGGGGTAGTCGGGGTATGGTGATAATTGGGGATTATAAATATAAATAGGTGTTAACTGTTAATTTGGTGGTAATTGTAATGGTAAATATTAATGGGGTGATTAATATTAATAGGGTGTAATAAATGTTAATGGGGGGAGTAGGATCCATGTTAAAGGTGATAAATGCTTAATGGGGAGAATATTAATCAATGTTCAAGAGGGTGAAAATGATTAATTGGTAAGTTAAATGTTAAGATGATTATAAACTGTAAATGGGATAATAACATCTGAATGGGTTAACGTAAATGTTATGTATTGATATTATTATTCCTCTCCTTTCCTCTCTCTCTCTCTCTCCTCTCTCTCTCTCTCTCTCTCTCTCTCTCTCTCTCTCTCTCTCTCTCTCTCTCTCTCTCCCTCTCTCTCTCTCTCTCTCAATAATATCACAAATAACCGAATTATCTTTATTTGCTTCGTATCCTCACGAGCAAAAAACTAGCTAATTAAATGAGCAACATGTCAGATATAATTTTCACTGTTGCGTTAACAGTGAAAGCTGCACCGTGGCTCCGCCCCGTTCATTTACACTCAACTCATTTTCATTTAAAATAATTGCAGGAAAATAACTCTGATTTATCTCTGTTCAGATTGAGCGCCTGTAGCACTTGCTGGGGGTTACCGTGGGTTATGTGGGTGTGATGTTGGGCCCACGATAGCAGCGTCGCCCTAAACGATAGCAGCGTCACCCTAAACGATACCAGCGTCACCCTAAACGATACCAGCGTCACCCTAAGCGATACCAGCGTCACCCTAAACGATAGCAGCGTCACCCTAAACGATACCAGCGTCACCCTAAGCGATACCAGCGTCACCCTAAACGATACCAGCGTCACCCTAAATGATACCAGCGTCACCCTTAGCGATACCAGCGTCACTCTCGACCATAATCCATCCATTCGTTGAATTCCCGGAAAGTTACATCATTTCCAACACACACACACACACACACACATATATGCAAATTAGCTCCCCCGTTAAGCGTTCTTAAATCCTGTAATGACCATCCCCCTGACCCCTAGTTAGGACTTGTATAATAATAAACATTTGCTTCATTAATTAAGTTGAGTGAGGAAAGGCGCGGACAGTTGAGCTGTGGAGGCAATTTACCCCAATCACCGTTCATCACATTATGGCTGATTACCTTGTTAGTGGCTGCCCCTGGCATGAATTCCTAAGGATTTTTATATATAAAATAATACGTGAAAGTGTTCACGGAGTGGGGGGAGGGAACTTGTCCAATATTGTTAGTTTATTTCCTTTCGTGCTAATTATTGGAGAATATTTTTTATATTGGATATAATTAACTATGGACGTGAGAGGTTCTCTTTAATATGTGGTGGTTTTTGAGATGGTTTTTCCTGTCAGTGTACTCACCTAGTTGTTCTTGCGGGGGTTGAGCTCCCCCAGTGAACTATAGCGGGACCGCATCATAACTGACAGCATCTTCATCTCCTGTAAAGATTTGACCCAACCTGACCCTCCGATGAACCTAGTCCTTGTTATGGCGCCTGAGGTGTGAATTCTATTGTGTATAGCAAACTGGTGTAGTCGCCTCACCTTGACATGTTCCACTGTTAACTGTTCTCTTGTCCTACTTGACTGCTCTCTTTTTATGTAGTAAATGATGAGCCATGTCATTTTATTTTTACTACAAAAATCGTCAACTTGGGGGACTATCAACCTCAATAATCTCAATATATAGGCAAGACAACAAGTGCCGGACAATGAACATACAAAAGGACTACATCAAGATCTTATAATATTTTCTCACAAAGCCACACCATCAGCTGAGACATTCTGACCAGAACGACTTAATATAATAGATATAGCTACAATAGGAGATTAGACATAGCTGAAGCCATTTACCCCAGGCACTCTCAAAACTCCCTCCCCTCTCCCAACCCTCTCCCCCCCACGCCAAATATCTCTTGAAGGGGCACTTCGACCCTTCAAGGAAGCCGTTGTAAGTGAAATGTTCAGCCGTAGATTATATCTGGGTTCAACTTAAAAAAAAAAAAAAAAGATGAGATCAAATTTTAACTTGCAAAACGAATACTCTGATGACAGATTCTGGGCAGAAGTGATGAAGATAGGGAGTAGGGAAGATCCGTTTATAGCGATGGAGAGAGTGGGTAATGAATTTTAGAGTGAACATTTTTCCGGTGTAGTGAACATCGCAATAGTTTCTGGGGATGACAGGGAGAGTTCATGTGCCTGAAGATGGAAATGTGTGAGCAGACGGAAATGAGTATATGGGAGGAGACAGGGAAAGTGTGTGTGTGTGTAGGGTCGGGGCTAACAGGAATGTATATATGGTTGTAGATGAGACGAAAGATTGTAGGGGGATATATATTTAGGGAGGGTGTTTTGTGAGGTATATGCGACGAGGGAAGGGTATATGAAGGGGAATAGATGGATATAGGGTGTCAAGGTGTTCAAGGTGACGATGACAGTGTGTTTTGAAGCGTTTTACAGTGGTGGGGAGAAACAGGGAGAGAGTTGTGTTGGGTTGAACCTCGAAGTATGTGAGGGAGAGACTTGGGTACCTGGGCATCGGTACAACCTGGGCATTGGTACGACCTGGGTACCGCCAGGTACCCCATCTAGCTAATCTATCTATTTTACGTATTTTCATTTTGCTAATTCTTGCATTGTAGATTACCGTTTTTAAAAGCATTTACAAATGTTTTATTTAATACCTTCAACACACAACACACATATATACATATAGATGTATATATAAGATAGGCACACACTTTGTATTGTATCATTTTGACTATAACTTCCCATAATATATCTGAAAATATTCTACACAACTGGGTATATACTTCTAAATATTCCAATATTCGATATTAAACAATAAATGGTTCAGCTGACAGCGTTTATATAGCTTTAGTAATCGCTATCATTCAGGCTTTAATTATCACTTTCATTCAAGCTTTACTAATTAATTCAAGATTTACTAATCATTATAATTCAGTTCGCCTTTTTGGGCACCGGGTGGTAGAGGGGGCACTAGTTTGGATAGTGAGTGGCCAGTGTAAGGAAATGGATCGGGGGGGGGGGGGGCGGAGGGTGATAGTGAGGAATTAGCCTGTGCTGGAGCGAGAGTGACCTGGCTCAGGCGTTTATGGGCCCCGGTTCGACCCCCGCCTCAACGGACCGGAAGTTCCTGAGTGGTGGCACTCTTTGCTGAGCTGAACTCTGTCCTTTCTCCTCTCTCTCTCTCTCTCTCTCTCTCTCTCCATCTCTCTCTCTCTCTCTCTCTCTCTCTCTCCTCTCTTCTCTCTCTCTCTCTCTGTCACTATCTCTCTTTCTCTCTGCTCCTGGTGCTTTTCTCCCTTTTAAATTCGTAATTATTGTGTGGTTAAGTTATGAAATATTGTTGAGAATTTTCATGATGGTATAAACAATATGTCTTCAGAGACATTGACAGTCATTTCATTTCTTCCCAATATTGGCATTTTATAGAGAATGGGAAGAGGAGGAAAGGGAGTTGGAATGTGAGAGAGGAAAGGTGAGATGGGGCATGATGAGGGGGAAGTTGAGGGGGATGGGTTGACAGGACGAGGGGAGAAATCAATTGGAGGACAAAGGGGGGGGGACCAGAGACGATATTGTATAAGTGCTTCTTAATAAATGTCTTACAGAAGTGGAACATGAGGTGAGAAGAGAGGAACGGGGGAAGGGAAGGAAAGGATGAAGCGATCGAGCAGAGAGAGAGAGAGAGAGAAGAGGAGAGGGAGAGAGAGAGAGGAGATAGAGAGAGATGAGAGAGAGAGAGAGAGATTCTATACAGCTTCCACAGAGGCTGGTGGATATTGTGGCATCCGCTCCATGCTAGAGACCATCACTGCTCTTCCTGTATATCTATATCCATAAAAGTGTCTCGCCAACCACCGGGACTCTTGGCTTCTCTTTAGCCTCAGAACTATACCACAACACTTCCCGGCGCCTATTAAACGCACCAGCAGAGGCTGATATTATATATATATATATATATATATATATATATTATATATTATATATATATATAATATATTATATATATATAATCTCATATATATTATAGAGAAACTCAGAGCTGTGCACACAAGGTGTCCGGGTCGAGGAAGGAGGCGAGTTGGGAGCCCAATATATGTACCGACCTGTAGAGTGTGTAGGAAGGCAGACGTGTCAGGATCCTCAGGTTGCTTCACTCTCCCTCTGCCACGTGTGGAATTCCGTGCAGGGAAAATATTGTTAGTGTATGTTGCATAAATGCTACAATAATGTGCATGAACATGGACGGTATAATGGAATATTTTGTAGGCTACCCACCCACACACCACACACACCAACCACACACACACACACACACAACATACACCACACACCACACACACACACACACACACACACACACCACACACACACACACACACACACACACACACACACACACACACACACATTAAATTTCTTGATCTGTCTTGTATATATATATAGTATATATAACTGAATATTAAGTATATTTTTATATATCCCCCATCTAGTATTTTATAAATGAAAGTACTTGAATACTTCAAGTACTTAAGTTCTTGCCTTAGTCAGTC
>WNGS01072847.1:3808886-3818916 GCA_020271785.1 Procambarus virginalis | reverse complement strand
AAGCCACCAGTCGATCAATTCCATCATTAAAAGCCCCGCGAGAGGCGCCAGCCGCCTCAACTACCAGATGCTGAACGTGACAAGTTAACCTCGTTTACCAGGGCTAAAACCCTGGGGTGGAGGAGGAGGAGGGAGGGGGGGGTTACGCTAGTGAATGGGGGCTAGGGGGGGGGTTAGAAGGTGGGGGGGGGGAGACACTTTTAGTTCTCTCGTCCCGCCAGAGATTTGGTCTGGGTTCGAGCCTTGGCCCATGCGATGGTGGCCACAATCTTGATTGTGGCCACCATCGATTGAAGCGTGTCTCACGCTTCAATTAACCTTGCTTTCAAATTACTTGGCACAGCTCTCCACGTGATATCCTGCCACAGGACACATGATATCCTCTCAACTCTACCTACAGATAACACAACCGGCAATCAGAAAACGGTTGATTAAAGCTAAAACTTATAAACACTCGCCTAAAAAAAAGTAATAAGGATAATCAATGATTTCAAAGATACAAAAAACTAGTTACGAGTGAGTCTGATATTCCCATCTCACAGGATGGTCGACTAACCATCCTGTGAGATAACAGAAGCAGTCAGGCAAGCACCCAGGAACCTCTACATATTTCCTCAACCTCTGGCGGCTTTGTTCACATTCATTAAACAGTTAACAAGCATCGTAACTTCCCAGTCAAATGTTGTTGTTGTTATAACCAGCCTCCTGGAGCTGCGGGACTCACAGACTCTCGATTATATATTAAACACAGCCGTCAAGAGGCCGAGGGGAAGATGTACAGGCTGGGAAGTACTTGCTTGACTCCTTGGTGAGCCCGGTTCCAGGACTTGGAGAGACGTGAGGTCCTATTAGCCGGCATTAGTATACTCTGGGTACAGCACATTAGTATACTCTGGGTACAGCACATCAGTATACTCTGGGTACAACACAAGAATATCTTCCAATATTCGCGTGCGTGTAATAATAATAATAATAATAATAATAATAATAATAATAATAATAATAATAATAATAATAATAATAATAATAATAATACCTTGGTTACCTTGAGGTGCTTCCGGGGCTCAGCGTCCCCGCGGCCCGGTCGTCGACCAGGCCTCGGCTTTAACCTCTCCGTACACATAGTTGTAAACACAATACGCCTTAATACTCCCGCTCTCTGCCCTCGGATTATCAATGCTCTTTTGTCATCCCTAATTTCCCGAAGTACTACTATTTTTTTTTTACAACAGACATCGGAATGCCTAGATCTAGCTCAATTTCAGGCTTATCACAATCACCTTTAGCTGCCTTGTCTGTCACCTGGGGGGTGACAAGGAGCCGCCTGGGGGGTGACAAGGAGCCGCCTGGGGGTGACAAGGAGCCGCCTGGGGGGTGACAAGGAGCCGCCTGGGGGTGACAAGGAGCCGCCTGGGGGTGACAAGGAGCCACCTGGGGGGTGACAAGGTGCCGCCTGGGGGGTGACAAGGAGCCGCCTGGGGGTGACAAGGAGCCGCCTGGGGGTGACAAGGAGCCACCTGGGGGGTGACAAGGAGCCGCCTGGGGGTGACAAGGAGCCGCCTGGGGGTGACAAGGAGCCGCCTGGGGGTGA
This sequence comes from Procambarus virginalis, assembly GCA_020271785.1. Classification (NCBI taxonomy): domain Eukaryota; kingdom Metazoa; phylum Arthropoda; class Malacostraca; order Decapoda; family Cambaridae; genus Procambarus; species Procambarus virginalis. The sequence goes on along the minus strand of WNGS01072847.1, from coordinate 3,817,325 downwards.
CAAGGAGCCGCCTGGGGGTGACAAGGAGCCCACCTGGGGGTGACAAGGAGCCCACCTGGGGGTGACAAGGAGCCGCCTGGGGGTGACAAGGAGCCGCCTGGGGGTGACAAGGAGCCACCTGGGGGGTGACAAGGAGCCGCCTGGGGGTGACAAGGAGCCGCCTGGGGGTGACAAGGAGCCGCCTGGGGTGACAAGGAGCCGCCTGGGGGTGACAAGGAGCCCACCTGGGGGTGACAAGGAGCCCACCTGGGGGTGACAAGGAGCCGCCTGGGGGTGACAAGGAGCCGCCTGGGGGTGACAAGGAGCCGCCTGGGGGTGACAAGGAGCCCACCTGGGGGTGACAAGGAGCCGCCTGGGGGTGACAAGGAGCCACCTGGGGGTGACAAGGAGCCGCCTGGGGGTGACAAGGAGCCCACCTGGGGGTGACAAGGAGCCACCTGGGGGTGACAAGGAGCCCACCTGGGGGTGACAAGGAGCCGCCTGGGGGTGACAAGGAGCCACCTGGGGGTGACAAGGAGCCGCCTGGGGGTGACAAGGAGCCCCCTGGGGGTGACAAGGAGCCCACCTGGGGGTGACAAGGAGCCCACCTGGGGGTGACAAGGAGCCGCCTGGGGGTGACAAGGAGCCACCTGGGGGCGACAAGGAGCCACCTGGGGGCGACAAGGAGCCACCTGGGGGTGACAAGGAGCCACCTGGGGGGTGACAAGGAGCCACCTGGGGGGTGACAAGGAGCCACCTGGGGGGTGACAAGGAGCCACCTGGGGGTGACAAGGAGCCACCTGGGGGGTGACAAGGAGCCACCTGGGGGGTGACAAGGAGCCACCTGGGGGTGACAAGGAGCCACCTGGGGGGTGACAAGGAGCCCCCCTGAGGGTGACAAGGAGCCACCTGGGCGTGACAAGGAGCCACCTGGGCGTGACAAGGAGCCACCTGGGGGTGACAAGGAGCCCCCCTGAGGGTGACAAGGAGCCACCTGGGCGTGACAAGGAGCCACCTGGGCGTGACAAGGAGCCACCTGGGGTGACAAGGAGCCCACCTGGGGGTGACAAGGAGCCACCTGGGGTGACAAGGAGCCACCTGGGGGTGACAAGGAGCCGCCTGGGTGTGACAAGGAGCCCACCTGGGGGTGACAAGGAGCCACCTGGGGGGTGACAAGGAGCCGCCTGGGGGGTGACAAGGAGCCGCCTGGGGGTGACAAGTTCACTACCGCCCACGGGATGGGTATGGGGGGTCCACTACCGCCCACGGGATGGGTATGGGGGGGGTCCACTACCGCCCACGGGATGGGTATGGGGTGCATAATAAATAACTATAAAGAATCTACCTCAATTAAGACCCAACAACCTGTTAATGATCGTTAACAATATGCCACCAGCATACCACCCCAACAGTGAACATACTTCAGAACTAAACAAGCAGAGCAAGCTGTGTATACGCACCGACAAACGGGATCGATATATACCTCCCGGTATATATCGATATACCTCCCATTATCATCACATTATATAACACGGAACAAAAAATAAAATATGACCAATTAAGCGTTTACGGCCGAGTGACGCTTGGACGAGAATAGCTTCAAGAAGAGCTGCCTGCGTACGCACGCAAGCACGCGCGCACACATACATACACACGCACGCACGCACGCACGCACGCACGCACGCGCGCACACACACACACACACACACACACACACACACACACACACACACACACACGCACACACTCAAATAATTCAACCAGTTTAGCAGTTAAGGACGCCGTCGATGCCCCCCCCCCCTTTCAGTACTCGACAAGGGGGACATGATTAATCTGGAGTACTCCTGTCTCCTACCGTCTCTTAAGTCAACCCCCGTGCACCCGTCCTCCTGGAATCTGTCACAGCTCGGCACTGGCGACACCCTCTGGCGGTTACTGCTGGAATGACGGCTTTTGTTGTCAAGGCGTGTAGCACTCTCTTGCCCACTAATGTCTCTGCCCCCCCCCCCCCTTCCCTCATGACGCTCAGGGCCGTCAAGTGTGCAAAAATATATATTTTTTGTCTCCTTGGCTACATAGTTTTATTCTTATTCACATTCTTATAAACCCATTTATTTCTTATTTTCAATGGCATGAATTTAATGTCAATATTTCGTTCATCTTTCCTGGACATGTGTGTTGTGAGATTTTCTCTACGCCTACCTCCCTTAGGAGGTGGACTACAAGTTTAAAGGCTGCTCTTGGCAGTTAAGCATGAGTCCAGTAGAAAAAGGAGAAGCGGGAGCAAACCGCCAGGCTTCCACCAGCAGGGGTGAAAACCTGTCCACAATAGGCCGCTGGTTCCTCCTAGTTAAACATGACGTTAAAACCAATAAAGGGTAACCGACGGGTTCTCACAATCAAATTTTATATTTGTTGTGTGGCGCTATGAATTGGAATTCGAATTCCCAGGAGCGCAGCCGTCATATCAAAGATTTAAAACAACAATATCAAATATATCAGAACAATGGGAGTGGTACAGAATAGTTGAAGGTTGACATCAAAGACTGTTAACAAATAACAATTTATTATAACAAGAGACTAGACTACTACATTAAAACAAAAGAATGTCAATGACGTTACTCGAACATAAGCGTGCCCACAGAGGAATCAACACGCAAGCAAGAACTAACAGATCTATAATCACAATTACAACAAATGACACAGTGAGTTCTGGAACACGTCTCCAGTAACCTCCTAACTGTTCTACGCCTCAGTGCAGTCTACACCTGCAATAGCGGTTGCAATGCAATCAAATCAGTAGCCTTTCAATGACATCAATAACTAATGGGTTCACTGGCAACTCCAGCACCCTTCCTCAAATTAATCTTTACGTTAATGTCCATCCAGTGGCACCATAACCAACAGCTAAATAGCAACCCTTGCTGTGTGGCTGCATACTGAACTAACCTGAACACAGGTGTGCCCACTGATGACGCAATATTGCAAACTCAAAGAAAAATATCACAGACTAAGTTACACCACAGCGTGTGATTTAATTACGTTACAGTCCAACCAGTGGCATTTGCAACACAGCTATTCAACAGCCCCTCGAGAAATGACAGCAGGCTCCATCCTGCTGACACTTCGGGCTGACAACATGAACTAACTGAACAATTCATCCACTGATGACACAAGCAAGCAATCAATAGTGACACGACTTCCTAGTGGCAGCTACTCTAATCACAAGCTTAAGGTCCTCCAGCCCAACAGGAGCGACCCCCGTAATCGGTGGGTAGTCTAACAGTGACTCACCCCTATCACAACTAAAGTGAACACAGTCAGGCAAGGTGGGATTCTGGGACACAGCTCCACTCATCCCTAAGTTACTTTACCCTCGTCACTAGACGATAACCAAAAGAATTGCCTTAATCAATTGCAACATTGATTATGTGAATAATGATGGAAATTGACTGATCACAGCAGTCAGCAACAAGTACTACTTTAATCACAACAAGTGTCTCACGCTAGACACAACATGATAGTACTCTACGTTAACACAAGTCCTCTTGTCACAATAACTCAAACTCTTAAATTACATCACACTTGACTCCTTGCAAGTATTCAGTGAGTAATTCTTAATTAAGGTCAAACGGACCACTAATTACATCCCAATTGAGTTACGTTAACTAAGCCTACCCCAAGTGGGTGGCTTCTCAACAGTCTGTGTATCACTAATTACGTTTACTTACTAATGAGTGCTAATTACCCTAATTAGCCTTGAGCAATTAATTAACTGTCACCAGGACCGATAATTAATCATACATAAATACGTCTCACTCCGCACTGCCTAAGCAGGTCTCATCAAACACTGTGAATTCACGGAAGAGGAGTTAATTACCCTAATTAACAATGAGTGCAACTTAATCCACTGTCACCAGACAGAATATGATTAATATAACGTATTATGCTAACCCCATGACCTCGCTTTACCGAGTCATCTGAGTCCTCAAGACTCCAGACGTTAATTACTCCACTAATTATCATGAGCCACTAATTGCCCCAACCCTGAAAGGCAGTTAGTCTCGAGCAACTGACGTTAGCACTATCACTGACAGACTCTGACAGATCCTCTCCCACTACGTGAATTCATGATGAGAATGCTAATTACATAATTAGCTAGAGTGGTCAATTAATTGTCACACGGACAATTAATTGCACCGGACACGTATTCCCACAAGCTCAAGTTCAACACTGTTCTCCCATAACAGCACTCACTCATTCAACAACTTCAAGTGTGCACCCCCTTATCCAGTTAATTACCCCTAATTAACTCACTGAATCCTTAAGTACTCAACACAACTCAAAGAAACAAAGTAACCCTAAGGTTACATAGGTCACACATATAATGGCATGCAAAACATAAAATAGCACTGCCCACATACAGTTGCGACTACTGCAACTCGTTAATTACTATGCCCACACAGTAGTGACACACGGTTTTGCAACAATCAAGGTATCCATCTTACTGTCCCTCTAATCTTGCAAACGTTGCAAAAGATCGCCCGATCCCGGTGGCTTCAGCAAGACAATATACGTTAATATAAGACACCGTCGCTCTACGCGGACAGCTGGCACTAATTCTCCCATAATTAGGCAAATTAACAAATTGCTCGCTCCATTAAGTGACTGAGAATTTCCCTGAATACTCAAAGGGTCCCTTTAAATCCTCAACACAGTTCCTAGGACAGTAATATCGTATACCTGATAACACTGCACAAACCTGCACATAATGATACCGTCAGCATGCCCCCCATGCTAATGACATCATTAGGCAATCAGTCAGCGATCACATCTACTGACTCACCACACACACAGTACAAACAATCATGCAATGAAACACATTGAAATGCCTTACATAAACAATGTAATAATCACCAGGACATATACAGACCTCAGATATCCACTAATAACCCTGCCCACGGGTCTGCTTAATTAACTCTAACCTGGCCTAATTCATAATGAGGTACTATGGCACTAACCAAGGCTGGACGATTATACAGAATCGCCAGACTGGATCATTATATGATGATTTCTCTACACTGACTGGTCCCAAACTCCAGTCAGTCTACACACAACCATATATCTACAGATATATAATTATAACACTACGTGATTTACAGTGACAATTTCCCTCTCCAGGTACTGCCCACAGTCACCTGGGCATGCCACAGACGGGCGTCTCAGCTACTTCCCTAGCCTGGCCGGGCTAGGGGCTCACACAACTTTTCACTATCTCATATAACTGAGACCCGTTATACACCTGATAAAGTACTCACGTTTCCGTCCACACATTTCCTCATTTCCCAGGTCCTTACCACTGGCTGTCAACACTTAGCTTGCTCCTCGTGCGTCGACAAGATGTGGCCTAGGCTGTCCTGGGAATGGGCCAAGGGGGTGGCCAAAGGTGGTGGCCAACATGTGGCCACTGCGTGGCCTTCAGGAGGGTGGCCACGGGTGCGCGTGACGTCACAGCACCCCACCCACCCCACCCAGCAGCTCGCGCGCGGTGTAAGTTGGGTGGCCGGGCCGGCCGCCCGGGCCGCATGGTGGGCCTGGCGCGGCGGTGGCCAGAGGGCGGCTGGGTGGCCGCGTGCCATACACACTTGGATGGGGAATCACTAACAACCCCATCATACCAGAGCATGACTCGCTCTTACACTGGGGTTACAGGGTGACACTGGCCGGCGTCACCTCCCCATGGACGACGTCGGGCGCAATTCAAAGTCCAAGTCCCAGTTTCTCGCAATTTTGGGCTTCGACACACCCAGGGTGGCTGGAGTGCCATGCAATATGAGTAACAGAACGACAGGAGCGATAACGGTGGTGGGGGTGGCAGGCCCGCCACCCCCCACCTAGACACTACTCACACCCTGGCTGCCCAATTCAAACTAACCTCTCTTGGCGGCTAGAGAGGCTCACATGCCCATATTTCTCCCCCTACCTTGTCTTGACCAATCAGCAGGAAGCCGCACTGGTCCTGATGCCGCTTCCAATGACAGCTTTTCGCGCCCAAACTCGGCATAGGAGTAGGGTGCTTAGACCAATCACCGGGCCCCTCGCCTGTGGCGTGGCGTGACGTCACAAGGAGGGTGAGGCCTAACACAACGTCTCAAGTCTCCCTTGGTGGGGGGGAGGCAGCGTTCGCCCCACTGTCCCCCCTCCACCTCTAACGGTTTTTGTTATACTACCCTCTCTGTTTCACAGAACAGGCAATTTTGCTGTAATTCTCTCTACAGAGCAATCACAGACCTCTATTAGTTTTAACTGCCAGCATTTAACATAAGCCTTTATATTACACCAAACAAGTATATGTAACATTTGAAAGCTTCAGTTCTAGAGTCCCTAGAGCGACTAGCCTATTCTATAAATTATGGTGTGGCCGACCCTCACGGCGACCCTTCGTATGGTGTGGCGGGCCCTCACGGGCCTGTTGGTGTGCCTCCCGTCTGGGGCCCGCCTAGTGGACTACGCCTTGTAGTCGTCGCGACCCTTCGTATGGTGTGGGCCTCACGGCGCCCTGGTTCGGCCCTCACGGCGACCCTTCGTATGGTGTGGCGGGCCCTCACGGCGACCCTTCGTATGGTGTCGGCCTCACGGACCCGTAGGTTGGGCCCTCACGGCGACCCTTCGTATGGTGTGGCTGGCCCTCACGGCGACCCTTCGTATGGTGTGGCGAGCCCTCACGGCGACCCTTCGTATGGTGTGGCCTCATAACTGTCGCGTACAAAATATTCACTAAACTCCCGCCAACGCTCCCATCAGTAGTGCTCCCATTTTCAATATTCTCCAGTCCCTTCCTTCCTCCTTCCTTCCGTCTTCCCTCCTCTCCTCCTCCTCCTCCTCCTCCCGTGCTCTGGGGGTTTATAAACAACCAAGGATGAATGAACGCAGGTCAACAGGAGGAGGCGGTGGGTCAATAATTTGAAAAAAAAAAACAATCCATTGTACAATCAGAAAGATCTGGCATTTAACCCCACCACTCCTCCCGCGCCCCACGTCCCTCCCTCCTGTACCACCACAGCCATGACTCCTGTACCACCACAGCCCTGACCTCCTGTACCACCACAGCCTTGACCTCCTGTACCACCACAGCCTGACCCTGTACCACCACAGCCCTGAACTGTACCACCACAGCCCTGACCTCCTGTACCACCACAGCCTTGACCTCCTGTACCACCACAGCCCTGACCTGTAACAAACCACGCTGCCTCACCGCTAACTGAACCCCACAGCCCTGACCTTACCGCTGACACCACCACAGCCGACCTGTACCAACCCTACCTCTGTACCACCCACCCTGACGACACACACCCTGACCTGTACCACCACAGCCCTATTCCCCCTGTTCACACCTGACCTGTACCACCACCCATGAACCACAGCCATGACCTGTACCACCACAGCCCTGACCTGTACCACCACAGCCGTCTGTAAACACCTGACCTGTACCACCCAGCCACTATATCCAAGCCCTGACCTGTACCACCACACCCTTGACCCCTGTACCACACAGCCTTGACCCTGTACCACCACAGCCCTTGACCCCTGTACCCCACAGCCTTGACCCTGTACCACCACAGCCTTGACCCCTGTACCACCACAGCCCTTGACCCTGTACCACCACACGCCTTGACTCCTGTACCACCACAGCCTTGACCTGTACCACCACACCCTTGACCTGTCACCAGCCTTACCGACACCCACCTGCTGAACTACCTTACACCACCTCCGTACCACCACAGATCAGAGCAGTAATTAGTGGCATTAGAAAATATACAAAGATTATATCTGCTAACCACTGTAATCTGATCCTTTAAGTACCTTATATATTATTATTATATTATTATTATTCATTATTATTACTACTATATATTATTACGTTATAGTTATTGAGTATTTTGATAACGGTCACATGCAAGGTTTTTTCCAAGAAAGTCTCCTCAGAACTTGGCGGTTTTTCTCTAGTCCGTTGTCCTCTCCAGCGTTCACAACGGCTACAAAAACTGATGATACTAAATACCCGACCCTAACTCTAACCTACCCGAGGACCCGCGAATATAGAAAACGGGACGTCGCGTCAATTATGCGGACCGCTGAGTTACTTCATACACAAGTTTTTCGGTCTTGGGGGGTGGGGTAAGGGGTTATACGTCAAATCGAGTGTTCTATTGGAGAGGCGAGTTTTGTCAAGATGCAGCCCCCAGCAGCCTGACTCCCAGGTACCTATTCACTGTTAGGTGAACCGGGGCATCAGGGTGGAAAGAAACTGTGTGTATCCACCTAGTTGTGCCTGCGGGGGTTGAGCTCTGCTCTTTCGGCCTCCTCTCGACTGTCAACACTGTACAACTACCATTTTTTCCACACTCACACCCCCAGGAAGCAGCCCGTGACAGCTGCTAACTCCCAGGTACCTATTTA
>WNGS01072847.1:3787190-3798537 GCA_020271785.1 Procambarus virginalis | reverse complement strand
GCCTCTTGTAATCCTTTACACCACCGCCCACGAGATGGGTATGGGGTGCATAATAAAGAAGAAATTGAAAATTCAAAGGTTTCTCAAGCCGCGGCCTTTATCGAGTATGGGTAACGTTTATAGTATTTTCACACCACTAAGCTGCCTCACACTGGCCACCACCACACATAACACCAATGATTTTTTGTAGGAGAGAGAGAGGCATGAGACCTAGACAGATAGGCAGAGAGCAAACAGAGTGGCAGAGAATATCTCATCTATATATATATATATATTATATATATAATCACAAAAAGGTCGCAATGGCGTGATATATCACGCCATTACGATTTCTTTGTGATTATATATATATACGAAATATTCCACCACGATTTGTTTATTTGGTGATGACCAGACCACACACACTAGAAGGTGAAGGGACGACGACGTTTCTGTCCGTCCTAAACCATTCTCAAGTCGATACTTGGGATCGACTTGAGAATGGTCCAGGACGGACTGAAACGTCGTCGTCCCTTCACCTTCTAGTGTATGTGGTCTTGTCAACATACTTTAGCCACTTTATTGTGACTCATCGCCTTGTTTATTTTTTATTTGTGGTTATCACTCCACTTGGGCGCTCTTGGGCTGGAGGCTAACAGAAACAAACATGGCCGACACACTTCCTGTTACCGGTATTTAAGAGAGAACAAACATGGCCGACACACTTCCTGTAACCGGATTTAAGAGAGAAACAACATCAAGAAGCAGCAGCAGCAGCAGCAGCAGCGGCAAGCCAGCCTCATCTTGTGACACAGGATGATGCTTAAGCAAGTCCAAAGCTTTGCATTTCCTGCCTCAGTTAACAAATGTAAGTTATGAAGACAAGTTAATGAAGCTCAACTAAAATCACTAAAAGAAACCAGAACAAGAGGAGATATGATCACAACGTGAAAAATAACAAGAGTAGAGATGCAACTATGTGCTTGGATGCCGTGCAGGTGTAAGACAAGTGCAGTACCTGCTACCTACCTTCATCAGTGTCGAGAGCAAATGAAATAGGTAGAGAATTAAAAATTCCAGATGTATAATAGCAAATTTATTAGTATATGAGTGTTCCTCATCCCATCCTTCACCTTTCCCTCCCCCTCTCCACTCCCCCGCCCCCCTCTTGCCCCTCTCCCCTACCCTTTGCTCCCCTCCCTACCTTTCTCTCTCGTAATACAAAGGTCGCCGGTTCGTCTCCCCTCCCTCCTCTCGCTAGAGTCAGGCTCTATGAGAGAGACAAACAAACCCGAGCAGGTGAAGGCAAAAATAAGCTGGGCGCGAGCGAGCAGCAAAGTTAGGCGGCAAGCCCACAAAGAGCTCATTAGCATATCCATTATAACACAAGAAAAACACTGAGAGGTTGGAAATCTGAGGCCTCGGTGGAGTTGGTGATCAGCCGGCCGCCAGTACCACCACCACCACCAGTTGTAAGCTGGAATAAACACGGTGCCGAAGAATGTAATGAAATACTTTACGCTTTACGAGTGATCAACAAGAGGAATGAAAGAAGAACTAGTAGAAGCCGCCGCCATCGACAAATCTCTTATGGCCAGATTCGACAAAGAATGCGGACGTCAGAAGAGTTACAACCACAGCGCAACAGAGACAACGAGACATGTTGGCGAGATATTCTATAGACCTCACGCCCCCATAACACTAATTAGGTAAGTACCGATAGGTGAGCACCCACCACTGACATCCACCAGGGGGCCCCACCACTGACAACATCCACCAGGGGCCCACCACTGACAACATCCACCAGGGGCCCCACCACTGACAACATCCACCAGGGCCTCCACCACTGACAACATCCACCAGGGCCTCCACCACTGACAACATCCACCAGGGGCCCCACCACTGACAACATCCACCAGGGGCCCACCACTGACAACATCCACTAGGGGCCCCACCACTGACAACATCCACCAGGGGCCCACCACTGACAACATCCACCAGGGCCTCAACCACTGACAACATCCACCAGGGCCTCCACCACTGACAACATCCACCAGGGCCCACCACTGACAACATCCACCAGGGCCCCACCACTGACAACATCCACCAGGGGCCCACCACTGACAACACCCACCAGGGGCTCACCACTGACAACATCCACCAGGGCCTCCACCACTGACAACATCCACCAGGGGCCCCACCACTGACAACATCCACCAGGGGCCCCACCCTGACAACATCCACCAGGGCCCACCACTGACAACATCCACCATGGGCCCACCACTGACAACATCCACCAGGGCCCCACCACTGACAACATCCACCAGGGGCCCCACCACTGACAACATCCACCAGGGCCCCACCACTGACAACATCCACCAGGGGCCCACCACTGACCACATCCACCAGGGGCCTCACCACTGACAACATCCACCAGGGCCTCCACCACTGACAACATCCACCAGGCCCCACCACTGACAACATCCACCAGGGCCCACCACTGACAACATCCACCAGGGCCCACCACTGACAACATCCACCAGGGGCCTCACCACTGACAACATCCACCAGGGGCCTCACCACTGACAACATCCACCAGGGGCCCCACCACTGACAACATCCACCAGGGGCCCCACCACTGACAACATCCACCAGGGGCCCACACTGACAACATCCACCAGGGCCTCACCACTGACAACATCCACCAGGGGCCTCACCACTGACAACATCCACCAGGGGCCTCACCACTGACATCCACCAGGGGCCCCACCACTAACAACATCCACCAGGGGCCCCACCACTGACAACATCCACCAGGGGCCCACCACTGACAACATCCACCAGGGCCCCACCACTGACAACATCCACCAGGGGCCTCACCACTGACAACATCCACCAGGGGCCCCACCACTGACACATCCACCAGGGGCCCCACCACTGACAACATCCACCAGGGGCCCCACCACTGACAACATCCACCAGGGGCCCACCACTGACAACATCCACCAGGGGCCCCACCACTGACAACATCCACCAGGGGCCCCACCACTGACAACATCCACCAGGGGCCCACCACTGACAACATCCACCAGGGGCCCCACCACTGACAACATCCACCAGGGCCCCACCACTGACAACATCCACCAGGGGCCCACCACTGACAACATCCACCAGGGCCCCACCACTGACAACATCCACCAGGGCCCCACCACTGACAACATCCACCAGGGGCCCCACCACTGACAACATCCACCAGGGGCCCCACCACTGACAACATCCACCAGGGGCCCCACCACTGACAACATCCACCAGGGGCCCACCACTGACAACATCCACCAGGGGCCCCACCACTGACAACATCCACCAGGGCCCCACCACTGACAACATCCACCAGGGGCCCACCACTGACAACATCCACCAGGGCCCCACCACTGACAACATCCACCAGGGCCCCACCACTGACAACATCCACCAGGGGCCCACCACTGACAACATCCACCAGGGCCCCACCACTGACAACATCCACCAGGGCCCCACCACTGACAACATCCACCAGGGGCCCCACCACTGACAACATCCACCAGGGCACCAGCACTGACAACATCCACCAGGGCCCCACCACTGACAACATCCACCAGGGGCCCCACCACTGACAACATCCACCAGGGCACCACCACTGACAACATCCACCAGGGCACCACCACTGACAACATCCACCAGGGCCCCACCACTGACAACATCCACCAGGGCCCCACCACTGACAACATCCACCAGGGCCTCACCACTGACAACATCCACCAGGCCCCACCACTGACAACACCCACCAGGGCCTCCACCACTGACAACACCCACCAGGGCCCCACCACTGACAACATCCACCAGGGCACCACCACTGACAACATCCACCAGGGCCCCACCACTGACAACATCCACCAGGGCCCCACCACTGACAACATCCACCAGGGCCCCACCACTGACAACATCCACCAGGGCCCCACCACTGACAACATCCACCAGGGGCCCACCACTGACAACATCCACCAGGGGCCCACCACTGACAACATCCACCAGGGCACCACCACTGACAACATCCACCAGGGGCCCCACCACTGACAACATCCACCAGGGGCCCCACCACTGACAACATCCACCAGGGGCCCACCACTGACAACATCCACCAGGGGCCCACCACTGACAACATCCACCAGGGGCCCACCACTGACACGAAGACAAAGAGAGGTGCGGACAGACTGGGAACCAATATGCAGACCGAGGCAGGTGAGGACACATGTAAACACACGTCTAGATTTTTACAGCGTCACTATTGACGTCTTTGTCTCTGTGGGCGGCGGCGTCGGCCAGGCGTTATGGGGGAGTCAGGATCAATCCGCACAAACATTTCTCTAACGCAAAATGCCTCGCTAAAAACCCCTTTGCAGGCTGTAGTGTGTAGACTTTTAACAGATTTTCAACTGAATACTAATTTGGAGTCTGCTTCCGCTTCCAGCCACTAATGCAAACCTTTAGTCATCTTTTTTTTTCCCCCACCGAAGCGAGAACAATAATGACGGATACAGTCCTCCACACCAAGACCTGCGGCTCAATCCTCCCCACACGGCCCCACCCTCAATATCCCCCCACAAGCCTCCCCCACACGGCCCCACCCTCAATATCCCCCTACAAGCCTCCCCCACACGGCCCCACCCTCAATATCCCCCCACAAGCCTCCCCCACACGGCCCCACCTTCTACACCCCCACAACCCACAAACCCTGGGGGGATCTGTCTAAAACCCATAACTACTCAAAGCCGCCTAGCATTACGTAAGTAATAAAGAAATGTAACATATTTACTCACTATAATGTTGGTGTTGAATGTAGAACATGGAAAAAACATTTTTACTCTGAAAAATATTCATTTTATAACGAAAATAGACGAAACTACTGTAATTAGGAATAATGCCTTACAACGCAGCAATGAAGGAAAAGCCGCATTGAACTATGGCTCTTCAACACAAGCGGAGCTAAATGCCATTTTTATGGCGTTAAGATTCCTTGAACGAAGCACTAACGGTGCAGTGATCTGCACTGATTCTAAAGCAGCGCTACGAAGCCTTACTGAAAATCGGGCAGATAATCTTGTGATAGTCGCTGAGATCAAGAGAACTGTGAGAGTACTAACCGATCAAGGGAGAATGGTAAAAGTTCCTGTGGATCCCCTCCCATGTTGGAATCTGTGGGAATGAACGAGCAGATGTGCCAGTGGCTGCTGAAGGAGACCATATTGAATACTTCAAGACTCTTCTACAAATTAGAAGTATTATCAGGCAATATCACCGTGACAAGGTAACTGAGGAAAGGAGGATAGAAGAAGAAATTGGTGAATCTGTACGCTAGTACAATGCGGTTGTAGCTGGCAATCCCAATCATTATGGACAAAAAGGAGTTTATCTTGAGAAATTTCGGGGCTTAGCGTCCCCGCGGCCCGGTCCTTGACCAGTCCTTTTTGTTACACCCCCTTCGGGAAGCAGCCCATAGCAGCTGTCTATCTCGCAGGTACCTATTTACTGCTAGGTAACAGGGGCATCAGGGTGAATGAAACTTTTTGCCCATTTGTCTCCGCCTCCACCGGGGATCGAACCCGGAACCTCGGGACTACGAATCTGAAGCGCCGTTGACTAAGCTGTCAGGTGCCCCACAAAACATTATTGCCAACAGCATTTGGTGTTCCCAGGCGGTCACCCATCCATGTACTAACCAACCCAACGTTGCTTAACTTCGCTGATCGGACGAAAAGCGGTGTTCTCAACATGGTATGGCCGTTGGCGGCCAACGGTGGCCGCAGGACGGAATTAGTAATAGCAAGAATTCGTCTTGGATACAAATATCCATGGATATTCGGAATGGAAACAACAGTTGAGCAGAGGAGTTGCAGAATCTGTGGTGAAAGTGATGGACACCGCCTTGACCACTACCTGAGAGTGTGGACATCTAAGAGTCACTAGAAATATGTGTAGAATAATAAACCCCACATTGTTTGAGTTAGGAAAACACTATTTGTCAAATATTGATACTGTTCTTAAAAGATTCTCCCATTTCGCACCCACAAGATAACGTAAAGTTTTAAGGGGTTGACGAATGTCAGTCTTCTTATTTGAGGAGCTCTCCACTTGAGAGTTAAGCAAATCCCAGCTGTGTCTGGGTACAAGTGACAAGATGAACAACCCAGCGGGTTTTCTTCCTATTGGGGAGTGTTGTACATGCTGCTATGGCGGTGTGTCCACTCACAAGATGAGTGGCGCTGCCCAATAAACTCGCCCCTCGGGGCAAAATTTAGGTGGTAGCCGACGCCATAGGAAGTCGACGATCCGAGCGACAATGTTGTAGCTTTGGGTAATTAGATGGACCCAATCTCGTTATAAAATGATATTTCGGAGCAAAAAAATGTTTTTCCATGTTCTACATCCAGCACCAACATTATAGTGAGTAAATAGGTCATATTTCTTCATTACTTACGTAATGCTAGGCGGCTTTGGGTAGCTTTGGATAATTAGATGGAAAGGGTGCTAGTCTGTATTACTGTTAGCCTTTATATATATACAGTAGTCTCTGTTTTATTCCAGATTGATTCCACCCGTGATTTACCCTCTAACGACCCCATCTGAAGTTTGGTTGTTTTAAAGCCTCAAGTTTGCGTCAATCATGAGGGTGGCAACGGCGCCGGAGACAGGAACCTGCCTCACACGACTCCTGCTCTTAGCTCCCCTTGACCATGGTACGTTTATATTCTCAAGATGGTAGCGGGATTAAAATAAAGAGGAATCCAATTACCCATTGGGTTGACAATCCTGTCTGTCGTCAGAGTTCGGTCACCGCTATGAACCGCTGGGCGCGCTCCTCCACACTCAGTGCCCTCTGCTAGATTATTGTCAAGCTTGGAGGTGTGGCCAAGCTGCAGAAATATAAGCTGAGGGTACAGTCTAGCTCGGGTATTCTACCAGAGAGCTAGACTTTGACAATACCAATGTGTTTGGTATTGTCAAAGCTGGGGTATAATCAATTTATGAGAGCATTCAAGTTTTGGAAATTTCAATTAAGCTGGGATCAAAACAATCTGGAAGCTCTTCTCGTTGAGCTGAAATCAATAACTAAGCCTACAAAAGAGATCACACTGTTCTAATCAGTCAGTTTCATGGGCCTTTCCTCCCCTAAAATAAATATCAAGTTGCAGCTGCAGATGACCAGAGGACATGAGGTGCAGGTCCGTTCACTTACGCCACAGACTGAAAAAGCTCTTTTTGACATTCCTGTGACTCGTCTGTTTTCCAGTTTCCACTTATGTCCGCTCGTTCTGGTGTTCCTTAATTTGAACATTTCTTCCATATCTACTTTATGAATCCTCTTTAGAATCTTGTACGCCGTTATCATGTCCCACATTCCTTCTTTCCTCAAGGTGTAGTGAGTCTCAGTCACTACAGAGTCACTCAGTCCCTCAGTCTTTCTTCATAGCTCAGTCCCCTTAGCTCAGGAACGACCCTTCTTGCATATTTTGGACCTTTTTTAGTTTTATTTTGTGCTTCTTTAGGTAGGGTTTCCATGCCGGGCCAGCATACTTAATAATAGGTCTCACAATGGGCTCACATACAGAGCTCGGAAGATATCTTTGTCCAAGTTCCTAAGTGATAACCGGACGTGATAACCGGAAGTTCCTGAGTGATACCCGGACGTTTGCCAGTATGGCACATGCTGCCCTCGTCCTGCTGCTTTCTGCCTCTGGTGTTGGGTCTCCAGGTGTGTCCACTCCCAAGTCTCTCTTTTCATATGTTGGAAGTGGTCTTCCTTTCATGTATTTCATGTCTTCTTGCTCCAGCTCTTATTCTCATAGCCTTGCATTTGTCAGGGTTAAATTCTAATAGACATTTCTCAAACCATCTCTGGAGATTATTTAAATGATCTAATGCATTGCAGTCCTCCTCAGTTTTGATTCGCCTCATTACCTTAGCATCGCCAGCAAACATGGATAATAAAGACTGCGCGCGCGCGCATATATATATATATATATATATATATATATATATATATATATATATATATATATATATATATATGTGTGTGTGTGTGTGTGTGTGTGTGTGTGTGTGTGTGTATGTGTATGTGTATGTGTGTGTGTGTGTGTGTGTGTGTGTATGTGTGTGTGTGTGTGTGTGTGTGTGTGTGTGTGTGTGTGTGTGTGTGTGTGTGTGTGTGTGTGTGTGGTGTGTGTGTGTGTGTGTGTGTGTACTCACCTATATGTGTCTGCAGGATCGAGCATTGACTCTTGGATCCCGCCTTTCGAGCATCAGTTGTTTACAGCAATGACTCCTATCCCATTTCCCTATCATACCTGGTTTTAAAATTATGAATAGTATTGGCTTCCACAACCTGTTCCTTAAGTGCATTCCATTTTCCCACTACTCTCACGCTAAAAGAAAACTTCCTAACATCTCTGTGACTCATCTGAGTTTCTAACTTCCATCCATGTCCCCTCGTTCTGTTACTATTCCGTGTGAACATTTCGTCTATGTCCACTCTGTCAATCCCTCTGAGTATTTTATACGTTCCTATCATGTCCCCCCTCTCCCTTCTTCTTTCTAGTGTCGTAAGGCATAGTTCCCCCAGGCGCTCCTCATACCCCATCCCTCGTAGCTCTGGGACGAGTCTCGTTGCAAACCTCTGAACCTTTTCCAGTTTCATTATGTGTTTCTTTAGATGGGGACTCCATGATGAGGCGGCATACTCTAAGACTGGCCTCACGTAGGCAGTGTAAAGAGCCCTAAATGCCTCCTTACTTAGGTTTCTGAATGATGTTCTAACTTTTGCCAGTGTAGAGTACGCTGCTGTCGTTATCCTATTTATATGTGCCTCAGGAGATAGATTAGGTGTTACGTCCACACCCAGGTCTCTTTCGCGCGTCGTCACAGGTAGGCTGTTCCCCTTCATTGTGTACTGTCCCTTTGGTCTCCTATCTCCTAGTCCCATTTCCATAACTTTACATTTGCTCGTGTTGAATTCCAGTAGCCATTTCTCTGACCATCTCTGCAACCTGTTCAGGTCCTCTTGGAGGATCCTGCAATCCTCATCTGTCACAACTCTTCTCATCAACTTTGCGTCATCCGCAAACATCGACATGTAGGACTCTACACCCGTAAACATGTCGTTAACATATACAAGAAATAGAATTGGTCCCAGCACCGATCCTTGTGGTACTCCACTTGTTACTGTTCGCCAGTCCGACTTCTCGCCCCTTACCGTAACTCTTTGGCTCCTTCCTGTTAGGTAGTTCCTTATCCATGCTAGGACCTTTCCCCCTACCCCGCCTGCCTCTCGAGTTTGAATAGCAGTCTCATGTGCGGTACTGTATCAAAGGCTTTTTGGCAGTCCAGAAATATGCAGTCTGCCCAACCATCTCTGTCCTGTCTTATCCTCGTTATTTTATCATAGAATTCCAGAAGGTTTGTTAGGCACGATTTCCCTGTCCAGAACCCATGTTGATGCTTGTTCACAAACCTAATGTTCTCCAGGTGTGCAACCAGTCGTAGCCTAATTATTCTTTCCAGTATTTTACAGGGGATGCTTGTCAGTGATACAGGTCTATAGTTAAGTGCCTCCTCCCTATCGCCTTTCTTGAAGATCGGCACGACATTTGCCTTCTTCCAGCAACTGGGCAATTCTCCCGACATAAGTGACTCATTAAAGATCATTGCCAGAGGCACGCTGAGGGCCTGCGCTGCTTCTTTTAGTATCCACGGTGATACTTTGTCTGGTCCTACTGCTTTAGATGCATCTAGAGTTGTCAACTGTTTCATTACCTCCTCTACTGTCACCTCTATATCTGATAGTCTTTCATCTAGGGTAACCCCTTCCAACAATGGGAGCTGCTCGGGCTCGGTAGTGAACACTCCATGGAAACTGGCATTCAGTGCCTCACAGATTTCCTTGTCACTTTCAGTATATGTCCCCTCTGCCTTCCTTAGTCTTGTCACTTGGTCGTTCACCGACATTTTTCTTCTTATATGACTGTGTAGTAGCTTAGGTTGTTTTTTCGCTTTGATTGCAATATCGTTCTCATAGTCCCTTTCCGATGTCCGTCTGATGTTAATGTAATCGTTCCTAGCTCTGTTGCATCTGATCCTGTTGTCCTCTGTCCTTTGTCTTCTGTATTTCCTCCACTCCCGCCTGCTGGCCATTTTTGCTTCCTGACACTGTCTATTAAACCATGGGTTATTATATTCCTTCTTATTTTTTCCCTTTACTGTTGGTATAAATCTCTCTTCGGCCTCTTGGCATTTCTGTATGACTAGGTCCATCATATCTTGGACTGTTTTTCCTCTAATTTCTTCCTCCCACTGCACTTCTCCCAGATAGTCCCTTATCCTCCTATAGTCCCCTTTCCTGTAGTCAACTCTCCTTTCCCAGATCTCTTGTCCCATGGTCACAAGTTTGAATTCCATCATGTAGTCAAAGACTAGGACACAATGGTCACTGGCCCTAGAGGTATTTCATGCTCCAATTCTCGATATCTTCTACGTTCTGGTGAAAATCAGGTCTAATAGGCTCGGTGCATCTCCTCCTCTTTCCCTTGTGTCTTCCTTCACATGTTGTGTTAGGAAATTCCTGTCTATAACATCTACTACTTGTGTGTGTGTGTGTGTGTGTGTGTTTTTGTGATATATATATATATATATATATATATATATATATATATATATATATATATATATATATAATATATATATATATATATATATATATATATATATATATATAATATATATATATATATATATATATATATATATATATATATATATATATATATATATATATATATATATATATATATATAATATATATATATATATATATATATATATATATATATATATATATATATATATATATATATATATATATATATATATATATATTGTGATGGTACCACCTCGGTGCCAATGTGGGGACCCATAGCCTCGGAGAAGAAAATAAAAAGTATTCAGAGGAGACCTTTGTGTTTCTCACTGAACACTAATATTTTCTTCTCCTACCACCACAATTCTTTTGTATGTACACATATATATTTCCTTTATTTGAACTTTGTTACAAAAAGGAGTTACATATAGGTTACAAAGATGGTTATCATAGGTTGTCGAGTTCCTCCAGCCCTCAGAGGCGGGCAGGAACCCTGGATGCAGTGCGCATTTCCCCTCTGTATCGCCACGCGAGGCGCTGGAAAAGAAAGCTGGCAGCTCTAGGGTCCCTTGTTGTTTCAATGAGCCTAGAACCCAGTTGTTTCAAAAAACTGGTAGCACTTTTACCCCAGGCGCCAAGTGT
>WNGS01072847.1:3762007-3775103 GCA_020271785.1 Procambarus virginalis | reverse complement strand
CCTGACAGAGGCCAGTTTGGTGTGTTCCTTGTTCTTGAGCGAGGCGGTGATGTGGTGTGTCGACACATGATGAACAGCGACATACTCAGGAACACGGAGTTGGCCTGTGGAAACACAAAAAGTAAACAGAGTTAATGGAAAAGTTTTAAAAAAAGAGAGTCGAGTGTCAGCCCATTACACAAGAGCTCCAAGTTACACGTTTCTGGTAAGCCTCTACTACCTCCTCCCCTTCGTTCATTCACTTATTTTTAGGTTACATGTTTCTTGCCATTCCTATTGTATCTATTGTATCCGTCTATGACCACTCGTGCTGTTGTTGCACATGCAAAACATTTCTTCTTTATATAGTCAACGATCCTTGGATTTTACATGTCGCGGTCATGCATCTTCTTCCTCGGCTTTGGATCTATTGCTGGATGATCCAGCTTCCTCAGTTTGTTCCCGTATTTCATGTCTTCTTGTTCAAATGTCTGGCCGTGTTTAGGGAGGGAGCCGGTCGGCCGAGCGGACAGCACGCTGGACTTATGATCCTGGGTTCGATCCCAGGCGCCGGCGAGAAACATTGGGCAGAGTTTCTTTCACCCTATGCCCCTGTTACCTAGCAGTAAAAATAGGTACCTGGGTGTTAGTCAGCTGTCACGGGCTGCTTCCTGGGGGTGGAGGCCTGGTCGAGGACCGGGCCGCGGGGACACTAAGCCCTGAAATCATCTCAAGATAACCTCAAGATAACGGCTCTGATGTTCGCCAGGTTTGTCTATTCCGTTGGTGTGATTCTGCTGATATGGGGCTCTGAAGATAGTCATGGCTATATGTATATTCATATATATATATTTTATTTTTACTTTATTAATTCAAGGAGCTGTCAACCCGATCTAGTGAGCGATGTGGGCCGGGTTCGAGGGCAAGAAACGACGTTTGGGGCTCCAATACTTAAACGAGTTCACCCAGCAGTAATTGGGACCTGGGTTGTAAACCAATTGACCGATCGTGTTCTAGGGGAAAACTAGTAAGACAAGGCTTCATGGGAGTTGAGGGAATGGAAAAGCTCTGAACCTGGTAACGAGTTAGAGGAACTCTGCTCGTGTACCCACTAGTATAGAGAGAAAGAGGGAGAGGGTGGGGTGGGGAGCTATTGTCTGGGGCATGAGCACAGTTGGTTGTAAACACACCATTGTCATCGGAACTTTGGAGCAATATTTCGTGGAACTCGCGCTCACCCAGCCTGAGTTTCACAGCTAGACGTGGAACAGCTCGACGTGGAACAGCTCGACGTGGAACAGCTCGACGTGGAACCCTCACCCAGATCGTGACCAATGACCACAGTCTCCCACCATACTCAGCCGAGAGTGCCATTAACAGTGCACTAGGACTTGAAAAAGCTTTTGCTATAGTCAACCTATCTTGGGGATTTATTTCATCAAGACAAAGTTAAGCCATTACGACTATATAGCACATGGAAGGGGTCAGTATAAGAATTTGGGATGAGACGGAGGGAAGGAATGGTGCCCAACCACTTGGACGGTCGAGGATTGAACGCCGACCTGCATGAAGCGAGACCGTCGTGCTACCGTCCAGCCCAAGTGGTTAAAAGGAATGTAAGTAAATACTCGTATCCTGTACGGGTGGTCAACAAATGGAACGCACTGGTTGTGGAAGCCACCTGCATTAATAACTTTAAGGCCAGACTTGACAAAGACTTGGAACGTCAGAATGGTTCCGTTATAACGCAACAGGTTCAACAAGGGCAGTAGACGGAGCATGCCAGACTTCACAGTAGCCACTGATAAGGGAAGCGAACAATCGCTCACGCAAAACCGCAAAATATTGGTAAATTCGCACAACCGCACTATTTTTTTATCGCAGACGAAAAACGAAACAAAATTCTAAAAAAAGGTGTGCAGACAGGACAGTGAGCCAGACACATTAATCTATCAGGAGAAGCCTTCAACTATGCGATCAATCAACGTTCCCCCCCCCCCCCACCCACCCCAAAACCACTCATGCACCCATCACAGAATGATTTACATAAGAGTTATCGCAAACACATAATTATCCAGAGACAATACTTCACACAAGCCTTGCCCCGCCCATCTCCCTCCCACCTCCGCTGCCCTTTCCTTCCCACCACCTCTGCCCTCTCCCTCCCACCACCACAGCCTACCATCGCTGCCCTCTCCCTCCCACCACTGCTGCCCTCTCCCTCCCACCACCACTGTCCTCTCCTCCCGCCACTGCTGCCGTCAGAAAAACCCTGTTACAGTGGAATGGGAAACAAGATCTAAAACCCTAATACTAAGGGACTTTGACCACAGAAATAAAACTGGATCAACAAGGACCGACCCCTCCCTCACAGGGGTCACGAGACATGGAGAGCAAAACTGTTGGTGGTAATAGACCAGGAGGTCTAAAATATTTCACGGTTCGTATTGAACAATACAGTGTTCTAGTGAATGTCTTAAAGGTTTGTCACAGAGTTTACAATCTGAATATTCTGGTAGTGGCTTAGGCTCACTACCTCACCATATTACAGAACCAACTAAGAGGAGAGGATCCACCAGCATCACTGGATCTGCCATTTTGCAAAAATGAGGCAGATGTTGAAAACAAATAGAGTATGACATGACTTTAGGAGTTAGTGACCACTGCATTGTCATGCTTCTATACATGGTGGTGATAAAGGGGTTGGTTACAGAAAGAAACCTGTTGAAGAAGAGTGGTTACAGACGTGTAGGACTAATAAGATGAGGGACTCTGCGTGAAATCCAACAGGAGAGAGAAATGGAAGGGAAAGAGCAAATGAGACGAAGGAATTTGTTTGCTGGTGAATGTGCAGATGCAATGAAGCAGCTTATACCCCTCAATGAGGAGGTGGACGAGAACAATAAGTAAACCCTTGGTTCAATAGGCAATGCAGAGAAGCTAAAGGAAAAAAACTGAAAAAAGTACAGAGAACTAAGAATAATGGCCAATAAAGGGAAACACAAACGAGTACACCCGAATTAGGAGAGAAATTGAATAACAATTTGAAAATGACACTGCTGTTAAAGCTTAGGACCAGCCAAAGCAGTTCGATAGCCATATAAGGAGGAAAAACAACAACATGTGCTCAGATTAGGGAGACAATAGGGCGAGTATCACTATAAATAATAATGAGGTATGTCAGGAGTTCAACAAAAGATTTCAGGAAGTCTTTACAATAGAACCAGTGTAGAGACCAAGATTGAGAGACAAAAGGCTGGAAAAAACAATGGATGACACTGCACTTACTGCACAGATCAAAAGGAGGCTACAGAAGTACTGTGTCACCCATTATCTAATTTCTTAAATAAAATGCCTGAAAAAAAAAGAAATCTCAGAAATTTTGAAAAAGGCAAATGTAATCCCAATATTCAAAAATGGGATAGAATGGACGCTCTACATTACAATTGGTGTCACTGACAAGTATTGCATGTAACGTGCTGGAGAAAGTAATCAGGGTGGAGAATGGTGGGGCATCTAGAGAGGGCCGACTATGTGATCAAAAGGTCAGCTTGAATTTAGAAAAAGGCAAAGTCGTGCCTGACAAACTTGATTGAATTTTATGACAAGGTTACTAAAAATAAGACAGAGGGGGGGGGGGAAGAAGGCTGGGTAGACTGTATTTTCTAAGATTGTCAAGAAGCATCTGACATTGTCCCTCATGAAAGACTGGTGTACAAGAGGTAGAGCCAGGCTGGGGTAACTGGGAAAGACCGTCATGCAGCGAGTTGCTGCACGTTGAACAGCCTGGTTGACCAGTCCCATCAACCAGGAGGCCTGGTCAGAGACCGGGCCGCGGGGACAATGATCCTCGGAATCATCGAAAGGTAACCCTGTACGGGAAGTCAACAAGTGGAATGCACTGCAAGAAGAAGTTGTGGAAGCCACCTATCCACAAGATTAAGGCCAGATTAGACAAAGAATTCGAATGTTAACATAGTTAGGTTTTAATGCAACATCAACAACAATGCAGGCGGCACAAAGAGCTAGGACCTCATTCCCCCGTAACTAGATATAACTCAAGATATATAAGATGACATCATCTCAAGATATAACTACTTGTGTAAAGGAGGAAATGTATATGTTTAGCTCTCAGAATGTTTGGTAATATGTTTATTGCTTGTGATGTGTGTATATGTATGTATTAACACGATGAACTGAACGGGGTGAGAATAGCTGGAGCTACCTCATCCCTTTGTGTGTATTTTACCACAATAAACTTATTTCAATTTCATTCCCCCGTAGGCAATGTTAGGTAAGTACCACCACTATCCTCTCCTTCCCTTTCATCAGCTCACTCGTCTCCCTCCTGCTGTACTTCCTGTACTTTGCCTCCACGAAAAAGGGTAAGATTTAAGACTGATCACGGGAGAATAATCCAAGGGAGGCAGGGCTATGCCTGGCCGTTCTGTGATCCACATGAAATATCTACAAAATCCGGGTCGGAGTAGCTGGGCTAGCTGCAGTCTTTCTCAGGTTGATTGGGGCATGGTGAGGCACTTGCGGCAGGCTGCCTCATCAAGATTGTAACTTGCTTAGCTAAATGAATTGTGGGGTTCAGTCCCTGAGCCCATTATGTGCCTCTGTAACCCTTTCCACTACCGCCCACAAGATGGGTATGGGGTGCATAATAAATGAACTAAACTAAACTTCCTCAGAATGAGGGGCGGTCGTGAGGGAACCAGTTCGAGGGACACGGCCGCAGCTCCCGAACTGAAAACTCTGCTATTGGCCGTGGAGGGTAATGTTTCGAGTAGAGCGCCGTGGAAAGCATTGGCTGTTGTGTTCTGCAAGAAGAGTCAAGGTGCTTCACCACGCCCGCTGGAGTGATCCGTCCCCACTACCCCCTGGATCACCTCCACGATAATGCCCAATAAATCACAGCCAGCGAAAAATATCAATGAATACATAACGCTCTCATGTACATCTCTACACGTCACAAAATATACTGACACCACTCGCTTTTCTTCCCCATCTCCTTACGACACACGAACTATCTCGAGATCATTTATAGTAGAATCCAGCACACGCATCCGTGAACTATAATTTCCAGTGGTATCCAATGTGTGTATTTGTGAACCAGTCATATAATTACCTGAAAATAGTAATTACCTGAAAATAGTCAGCAATCCATAAGAGTCTTCCCTGATGCAAATGCGCACGAAGAGGAAAGCTTTTATATTTTTCACTTCGGAGATTAACAGCCCATAATAATAGGTGATATAATAGCCTTGGATGGCTTGGCTTGGGTGGGCGGAGGCTGCGCCAGCCAACTCTGCTGGCAAGTCTTGACGCCAAGCGCAGGTAACGACACTCCCGGTTAACTGATTGACGAATCAGTCGTTCTTTATTTGGGCATGAAGTTGAAAAATTATCTCCAAAATTCATTTTCACTATATTGGGCCTGACGCGGTTGGCATTAGACCCAATATAGGTGTAATATGATCTTTAAAAGTGTTAGTTTTTCAACGTCCTACCCAAGTGGAATGGCTGTGATTAAAGTTGTTAATGCTAATTCAATACATAGCTTTAAATGTAAATATGATAAAAAGTAAAACCGATGAAATGTTATTTCTTGATTTACTGATGGAGTTACAAGCAGACGCTTGTCCCAGCGAGCACACCAAGGTGTGAGTACATCTACGTCACGGACTCTGAATCAGAGGAACCAATACCCTTTGGAGTGGAGAGAAATCGAGTTTGTGTAAGATGAGAGTCACTGACGGAACATGATGTCATGATGGTGGTGTCATGACGGAACATGATGTCATGATGGTGGTGTGATGACGGAACATGATGTCATGATATCATGTTACTCCTTTATCTCGACACCATGTTTTGCTTGCACAAAAACAGCAAAAATCTCGCTAGTTGTAGCTAGCTTGTGTACTTGTGCTTTGCTGCTTTCTATAAATAAATAATCAAATCCTTATGAATTTTTTTTCTGCCGTTCTGTTCCTAGCTATCCATATGTAAAATAACGCCAAACTATTGATACGTTTTCAAGTTATACTGTTACATAATAGGACTGACAAAGTTGGTGGTAAATGTGCGTCTGGTGAAGGGTGTATGGGGGGGGAGGGACATAGTGGGCTCCAATACACCCTTCACCAAATTAGGGACCCCGTGGCAAAAAAAAAAAAAGGTCAATAACCACTGAAATAGGCGAAGGCGAGAATCCCTGGGTCACAAGGATCTCCCAAGTGCAGTAAAATGTTGCAATGTTGTAAATAAACAAACCCACACACGTGAAAAGAAATGAGAGACAACGTTTCGTCCTGGACCCCTTAGCCAGTCGTGACGTCTGTCTCGTTAGCCGATAAATTGGTCCCTGGAAAAACAGCGGGTTCCACGGCGGCCTGGTCAGAGACCGGGCCGCGGGGACCTTGACCTCCGGGATCAACGTAAGGTAACATCTACACAATGTCACACAGGAAGTCTTGCTAGCTCTTGACCTCGACTGTGTGACCCCCCCTGAGTGACGAGCAGAATAATGAGCACCTAAACTTGTTAATAATTAGATTTTTTATTTAATGGAGCCGAGGAGCTCACTGGATGCTGGTTGCTCATAGCCGACAACTCTCCAACAATGCTCTCATCTCCCAGGTTATGCTGCCACCACCACCAGTCCACCAACCCTTGCATTAACAAACCACGAGCCTCCCTCAACAACACTAGTGCTCCCCAACCACCACCTGTCCACAACAACTTTCTATCCATTGGCAATTTCCCCTTCCTTACCCCCAACCAATCCCTACTCTCAAACGCCACCGTCACTCAACTAACGATCAAATCTCCGAGCACTGTCCACGCCATTCTGTTCGGCATTGTTCACCGAGAAAGTTAAAATACTCAAAAATGTTCAAAAATTGGAAACGCAATGGTGACGTGTATATTTTGTTACAAGGAACACAGCCTGCATTCATAGTGGAACACACCACGCTCCAGACATGTAAAATGTGAACAACTTTGTTTTCTCCAATAGCACCGGAAGTTGCATTCTACAGCAGGAGCAGCAACACTACCGCAAGGAACAGTAACAACATCAGTAACATTAACTCCAGCAATACCACAAAGACAACAAAAGCAAGTAACATCAGTAGCAATAACCACAGCACAAGCGACAATACTGTCAAGAGCTGTTTTTTGTAAGCTTATGCTCTTCTCTAGCAACAGCTATTATACATGAAGATGGTATGCGTGCGAAGTCCAGTATATCTTCATTATACGTAAAAGCCGACAATATTGGGCATCTATTTACCTAATGGCTGCCACGAATCCAAATATTTAACTCTGACAAGTGTCACGACGCCTCAATTAATTAGAACAAGTATTAAATTTACTTGGCTCCTGCCAACCATTTGTTGGAATTTGGAGCAAAGTAGTAGTGCAAGAGAATATTTTTTTATGAACACATTTAGGTATATATGCATTTGTGCAGCTGCCCTAGACTATATGAAGTACAGTGTGTGTTAAGAACTTGCTACGTGATGCTAAAAGTCCCCCATCATACAGGATGGTTAGTCATACAGAACCATGTGATCAGTTAGCCTGCACTGACAAATTTTTGGTGCATTATGAGGATATCCTCAAGAACACGAGAGTTAATAAAGTGATTGCAAAGCTCTAGATACCTCATGCCGGTGGGTCTGAAGGGTCTAATGACTGGGCATTGGGTAATATAGTCTACGAGATCATGCCGCAGTTCCTGCTCACAGAGTTTGCAACTGGAGTGCTCAGGATTGAGAGATCCGTCACCTGTAGCCACCTGCCACAGGTAGCGGTAACCCAACCTGATCCTGGCAACCACTGTGTCGCACAGTGATGAACTTTTTGTGCTGCCCATATACATAGGTTTGTAACCTAAACAAATTATAAGTATTTACATTGGTGCTTTCAGGCCTTTTAGAGTTAGTAATTTTCTCTCCCTATTAGACCTGCGATTTTGGAACAATATAGTCTTGACGATTGAGATGGGAACACCCAGGTCTAATTCAATTTATTTTTTATCCTTGTTACAGTTTAATTTAGCTACAATATCTGTGTCATTATAATGGGTTATATTTGAGATGGTATCCATACAAAATGATGTTCTAAACACTTAATGCTGAAGAAAATGCAGAATAGAACCAGTGAAAAGCAAGGGTGCCATAGGCACAATCAGAGAACACTGTATAAACATCAGAGGTCCACGGTTGTTCAACATCCTACCAGCGAGCATAAGAAATATTGCCGGAACAACCGTGGACATCTTCAAGAGGAAACTAGATAGTTTTCTTCAAGGAGTGCCGGACCAACCGAGCTGTGGTAGATAGTGGGCTTGCGGGCCGCTCCAAGCAACAGCCTGATGGACCAAACTCTCACAAATCAACCCTGACCTCGGGCCGGGCTTGGGGAGTAGAAGGGCCCTAGAACTCCATCAAGCAGGTAATGCAGCGAACATGTTATTTCTAATTACTATTACGAGGTTCTTACTGTATATCTTGCAGAAGTTTTTAAGTGCTTGAAGAGCAAACTTTGCATCACAGTTGCCAAATCACGGCCCGCGAGTAGTACCACACCACAGGCGGAGTGCCATGAGAAAATGATCAGTCATGATGCTGGCCCCAATAAGAACAGGCCTACTGCTACTCAGAATTATAATTGGCTCTCCGTTTGAGCAGCCAAGGCGAAACCAATAGATATGTTTTGAAACAGCAGTTCCTCCACTTTTTTTTAAGAATGCCGTGTCAGTTCCAACCTGGCAAGGTGTAGGCGCACACCTCTTGTCTCACGCAGAAGCGACTGGGTGTATACCAAGTTAACACAAATACCATGTTAACTCTAAGAGAACACGTCTTTACTAGCTCGCTCACGTCACGTAAATCTTTACCACGCACACAACAAAGTCTAACGCGCCCACAAAGAGCCAAAGTGAGGACGGGCGGGCCAATAAGGAGAGCAGGAGAGGCGCATCGCTAGTTATTAGCCGCAGCGGCTCCCTTATTGCCATCTTGCAGCAGTCAATATCACCTCACATGGGGTCCAGCGGGACCGGAGGGCCCCCCACCCTACCGTTCCAGGACTTGAGGGAAGTGAGAGAGGAAGGGAAAGCGAGGAGTGAAGAGTTCAGGACTTGGCGGGGAAGGAACGAGAGGTAAATGAATCAGTCCGTAATCAGGGAGGTATCGCCAAAGGTTACGCAGTAGAGGGGGCAGTGTTGCAAGATGATGATTCGATAATTGGATGATTAGACTTTATAACTAGGGGAGATAAAGGAGCATGGAGAGAAGACTAGGCAATGGTCTTAAACTGAAGAGGATACAGAAAATGGGGAAAGGGACGAGATAAATTAATGAGGATAAAGACCCGAAACAAAAGGATTTAGTGGACTGAAGAGCGGCTTAAGGGTTAAAACTGAGCAGGTAGGAAAGATGGTCTTAGTGCGTGGCAACACCTCAGATTGCTGCTGCTGCTGCTATCAGCTCCAGTCACTAGACATGGAACTGATGCAGCATCCTGTACAGCACATCCGAGCACAGTCCATCTCCAGACGAAGATTAGAATCTATCTTCGTCAGTCCTAAGATAATTATAAAGAAGGTTTATTTATATTCAGGTTTATTCAGAAAGATCACCCAGCAATCTAGCCATTGCCTGTCGTCTATTTCAGAATACCATCTGGCGATAGACCAGTCAATTATTGCCAGAGCCCTCAAGAACTTTACATTTGTCTGAGAGATTATGTTAGAAATATTTTTCACCGAGTGCTACACTTACAGGTTTGTGTACGTGTTTACTATATATTTTGGGAGTGTAGTAAAAGTGTGTGCGTGCGGTGGGTGTGGTAGATGCCTTGGTCGTAAAGATGGCTGCCATCACTGGAAGGTGGAGACGGCCACCTCTCGGACCGCTCACCAACACAAACACCCACAAACCAAAACAAACAAAGACTTGCACGACGACCTCGACTCCAACAATATTCCATCACGCGAAGACTTTTCATACAGTCATTTACCTTTCCCCTTTTAAGGTGGGAGGGGCAGCGCGGTACAAAAACCAGACACAAACCTGTGAATTTTATAAGATTTTCCTATTCACCCGAGATACAGAGAAGGGAAGAGGAGGCAGATGGGCGGAGGCGACACTGGGCTTGGCGCAGCAAGACGTGGCGCTCTGCATACCCAATGGCTCGCCGGGAGAAAACCCCACCGTGTTCTCTCTGTTGTAGTCAGGGAGTGTCGGTGTTTAGACAACACACTAAGCCTGCATGACGACTCCCAACTCTTGCGGCAAAAAAAAAATAAAAAATAGTAAGGTATTCTTTCCATGACCTGAGGAAACTGAGAAAGGAACGTGGTACCTGACTCCACCACAGTTCACCAGAGGGGCCCAGACATGAACGTGGTACCTGGCTCCACCACAGTTCACCAGAGGGGCCCAGACATGAACGTGGTACCTGGCTCCACCACAGTTCACCAGAGGGGCCCGACATGAACGTGGTACCTGACTCCACCACAGTTCACCAGAGGGGCCCAGACATGAACGTGGTACCTGACTCCACCACAGTTCACCAGAGGGGACCAGACATGAACGTGGTACCTGACTCCACCACTGTTCATCACGTCCCACAAGAGGTGCACCTGGAGGCTGGAGGGCAGCACCATGGCTGGGAGCCTGTTATTGTAACAACCACTATTGAAAAAGTGTAACTCCACTAGTTACTTAAACATGATATATTACCAACTATACTTCCACCTGCAATAAATCAAGCAGGTCTTCAAATGGCATAAATCGACAACAAAAAGAGCGCATCATCTATGCTCTGATGGTTCCTGGAGTCACAACACACGAGGCGGTGATCAGGCAACTTTTTAACTTTGTAGGCGTTTATTAGATTTCCTCTTAAATATGATTAAGGGCACGTTAGTAATTTAAGCTATATTTAGAGGGAGGATGTTGAAAGCCTTAATAGGCTCTATTAACATAATAGGACATCTCTTGATGTAATAACTAAACCCCTACTTTTCAATAGGGTAATTTGACACATTCTGGCATACGTCCTGGCCTTCTGGGGGCATTATTTCACTGTGCACATCTGAAATCAGTCACCGTAATATTTTTCAGGAATAGATTATGATCTATTTCCTCACCTTTATTCAAGGGAATACAATTTGAGAGATTTCAAATATTACCAATAATTAATATGTTAAACTAATGGATTCGAGCAGTAAATATTCTTGGGTACATTCTACAGGTGAGATATTTCCCGTGCCTCAAATGGGGCAATAAAGAGAAGTGTTGCATCCTTAAAGCATCACCACTATTACCTCGGCATCTCTAGTTGCAAAGTCCGTGTTATTCAGAACACCATCACTGCCCTTGCGACTCTGTGCCACATTAAACGTAGGTCTCCTAACATGATCACTCAGCTCTATGGCACGCTTGAGTGCGATATGCAGTTGGTTCCAATTTAAATATTCTTGCCATATCGAAAAAAACTGGAATTTGTGGAAATATTACGTTTGCATTTTGCTCGTCTTCCAGTGCCCCCAAAACCACGTGACTGGTCCAGCAGCTGTGAGAGATAGGAGCGTCCCTGCTGTGAACTCAAGCCTATATACAAGTTATTCCATGTGCTAAGTTGCCATAAATCAAAGCATCGCTCCACCCACAATAAAACAAATCTCGCTCCACATGAACTAAAACAAATACCGTTCCACATGCGATAAATCAAATATGGTTTTCCACCTGCGATAAATCATACTAAGAGTGCGAGAGCTCTATGGCTTGCACAATACCCCGGGCCGCCATGCCGAGCGCTGGGCATTCCTTGCACACATACGATAGCTTAAGATGCTGGCGGGACGATGGATTGCGATCAGTGTGTAGGGCAGCGCCTGGTAGCAGTGACCCGACCCTCGCACCCAGCCACTAGCAGACGATGGTGTGTGAGAGGTGAAGACTCATGTCCCCGCCACACAAACAAGGCAGCTTACATTACTAAAAGACACCGGTGCGGAGAATGTGTGGCTCTGGCTCCGTCTCCAATGTGCGCAGAGGAGACAGAGAAAATGGCCAGGGAGAAGGGTGGATGAGAAGAGAGAGGAGGAAAACGCCAGTAACGTTGACAGGCAGCTTACACACACAAATATGCAGAGACGCAATCTCACGCAGACACAAAAATCACAATATTTGTATTCTCACTCTCCCTCACTCTCTCTCCCAGTCTCTCACTCTCTCTCTCTCTCTCTCACGATGCCAGATATATAAATGATCCATCAATCCCTGTGTGACAGACGCTCACAGTAAAAGCTGGAGCTTGGTGTTGGTGTGCAGTGGTGGGGAGGGGGCAGGGTGGTCCCGGCACCCAGGTGAGTCCCTAATTGAACAAACACCTGATCAGGCGACCAAACACTCATCTGCATACACAGAAAATCCCTCGGTACGGGACACTGCGATCGCCGAATGTTAATCTAGGAGAAGAATAAGTCTGATTTACATTACAATAATTCCCTCGCTCTATTTCTACCCTGAACCAATTATCTGTGGCAGGGAGGAGACAGACAAAGAGATAGGGAGGAGGAGGGAAGGAGATAGGGAGGAAGAGCAGCAGTAAGCCACTACTCCTGGGGACACAGAGATGTGAGGGATAAATAAAAAAAGAGGCAGTGGTAGATAAAGAGAGAGAGAGATGGAGTAGCAGGACACGAAGAGGAAAGGTTAGCATGTCAGGTGGGAGGAGAGAGAAGGGATTGAGAAATGAGAGAGAGTGCGAGACGAGTGAGAGCTGGAGGGAGAGGCAGAGCAGACCCGGAGATACGTCACCTACATCAAAGGGAGTGTGTGGTTTTTTTTTACCATTTAACTCGGCTCGCCGACCGAATCCCCCAAACGAAATGTCATTGAAGGTTGTATAATTAAGAAACGGAGGGTGGAGTCTGGCCGGGCCGGGCCAAGGGTGCCACCAACGAGGTGAACAGTGTGAGTGTGTACTCACCTAACACACACACACACACACACACACACACACACACACACACAAAAAAAGGCCAACGTAACCCCCCCCCCCCCACTTCCCCCTCCCATAAAGCGCAACC
>WNGS01072847.1:3745585-3751689 GCA_020271785.1 Procambarus virginalis | reverse complement strand
CCAGTCTCTTGTATATGCCTAAGTTTCCACTAGGAAAATTAAACGAAAGTTTCGAACGCTCTCGGAACTTTCGTAGTTAAGTATATAATTTAAAACTTATGTAATCCTTCTGTATTTCCTTGATAATGTGTTCAAACCCCCAAAATTTGAACTTCAGTTTCCTAGTGGATACTTATGCATAACCGGATCACGTGTTTTTTTTTTACACACAGAAATCACAATAGCGTGATGCATCAAATGAACAAATCCACAAGGGCCGTGATGAAGGGTTCGAACTTGCGTCAGAGAGATCTCAGACGCTGCCTTAATCGACTGAGCTCAGTCGATTAAGGCAGCGTTGGGATCTCTCGGACGTGGGTTCGAACCCTCGTCACGGCCCTTGTGGATTTATTCACGTGTTTTTTTATTATTAAAAAAAGTGATTATTTTATTATCTGATTATTCGCCGTTTCCACAAATTTGCATATTTTCAATATAACAAGTCGTAATTTAAAACTCCAAATATGTGCTATCACCCTGAATTCCGGCCAAAATAACGTTCAAGAGTCATATTTCTGAAAGGCATCTTATTGTAAAAACTGCAGGGGGGGGGGGGGTATAGGTGCAGGAAGATCAGGTGTGAGTGCGTGCGTGCGTGCGTGCGTCGCGCTTGCTTAGAGAAGCGTGTCATGACTGGCTGTTCCACTACAGCTGCACATAGCTGAAGAAGGAACCCCAGCGTTAACAACGCTTGGTGAGTTAGGTCATTACCTCTCACAAAGATTGGTCGGTATGAGAGCATGTGTAGACGTTGATGTAAGTGGGCTCATTCACGCCCTGTGATGTCGTAGCCACGTTTATCCCAGGAGTATACTTGGCTCTGCCACTTCCACACAATATTGGAACAATTAGTGTAAACCCAGCAAATTCTTTTTTGTATAAATTAATTTGTTTTAATAATTTCCAACGTTTTGGAGTAAGTATATCCATTTTTTTTAATAATTTGAGTAAAAGAAATTAGTAAAATATGAAAACTTGAATTGCAAAAATAAACTTTCAGCAACATAACATAATGACCGAAACACCTACTGAGTAAAAGGTTGAGTCAGTGATTCGATATATTTCATTTAGGTTTGTCTATGAGGCGTGGAAATCAGTACTGTATAGTGAAGTCGCTATGAGTAAAAGGTCCGCTGTGCATGAATGATTCCGCTCTGTTGGAAAGGCACGTTGCTTAAAGGGCAAGCCAATGTGGTAAGACTAAACCCAAATGTTCATTGTGATCCGGTTTTGGTGTGTGGTGATGTACGTGGACGCGTCCAGCACCACACAGTCAACATTTAAGTATATTTAAGTAGTATATTAACTAGATATATATATGCTACGTCAGGCTTCGGTTCACAGGACCGGAGAGTCCACATTTTTTAGAAAGGCATCACTTGTGATCTGGTTTGGGACAGTTTTGGAATTCAATTTCGGTTAAAGATTAATATATTTCGGTGCTCCTACCACATGTAAATACTAACATTGCCAAATGAGGGATTAAATGTGTGTGACACTGTACAGACCGTACGATTTGGTGAAAATTGGTCCCATAATAGCTTCCTTGTCAACTTATATATATATATATATATATATATATATATACTATATATATATATATATATATATATATATATAATATATACATTATTAAATATGACCGAAAAAGTAAATTAATCTACCGATTCAATTTTCCTATGTTTGTTTTACTGATGACGGTAAATGAAAAATCAATTCTCCAAAATTCATTCTTTATTCTTATCGAGACATTGACGCGTTTCGTAATAACTATTACATTTTCAAAGACTTTTGTTTCACACACAACATAACCTTAAAGCACTAACAGTTCTTTACTATGCTATGATTTAAACAGCTTTCATCTTTCATTTATAACCCGCGTTTTGGGTGAGGTGATATGTTACAACAGTTTTTAATGAGTGAACAAAACTTTCAACAAAGGTTGAAAGTTTGTTCACCTCATTAAAACTGTTGTAACATATCACCTCACCCAAAACGCGGGTATAAAATAAATGAAAGATGAAAGCTGTTTAAATCATAGCATAGTAAAAACTGTTTAGTGCTTAAGGTTATAGTTGTGTGTGGAAAACTAAAAGTCTTTGAAAATGTAATTAGTTATTACGAAACGCGTTCAAGTGTCGCGTCAGACTAAGAAATAAAGAATGAATTTTGGAGAATTGATTTTTCATTTACCGTCATCAGTAAACAAACATAGGAATGAGAAAATCGGTTAGAATTATTAATCTTACTTTTCGGTCATATTTAATAACATATGCACAGGAAAGACTGCTACAAAAAATAACTAATATATATATATATATATATATATATATATATATAATATAACCATTTTATTGTACCATTTTGTAAAAGAAATTCGTGTAAATACTTTATCATAAGATTCAAAAAGCATCTAGTTCAAATCCTGAAAACCTTATTTATCAATCTGTTATAATACTAACCATCTTTACTGGTTTAAGGCTGTAAATGTAATAATGTAGCTCAGGCCTAGCACAAGAGGGTTTACACTAGTAACTGACCTTCACTGTCAGTAACCAGTGTATCTAGAAAGACACTTCTCCATGCACATGTAACACAACTTCTTAAGTGTTACATGGGAGTCTCACGCTCAGGTGATTCAGATGAAGACAGGACAAACAATTCAGCATGTGGTAGATCAATAAAGTAAAACAAAAAGAACCATCCATATAACTATTGCAGTAAATAGGTCCAAAGACTGGGCCTATTTATTTACAAACACGTCCGACCATTTGAAACTGACGGTAACCCGCCACGCTAGCTGGAAGTTTCGAACAATTTGACACCTCCTAACCAGTTATAGCAACCAATATGCAGTTGTAACAAATTCTAATACGTCATAACACGTTAAGCCGAATGTAACACTTATTACAGTTGTAACAAGCGAAAATAGAGAATTCGTCCAGAATATGATGTTGGCTCTAGAGGCGAACCTGTGGCTATCTCCTCAGTTTGTGAAAAGATATTACGGTTACAAGTAAAGGAAAATCGGCTGTCGCAGTTTGTATAATTTAGTGTTATTTTTAGCCATATGTACTTATTAAGTTATTTGTGGTACAGGAATTTATTGAAAATCAGCTTGGACGTTATTTTAAAAATTGAAGAATTTATTTATATGCCCGAAACGGTGTGCATATTAGTGGCTTTAAGCATTGGGATGCCTGAACTCCTTAATTGAAAATTTATATAAATTTATATATTATATATATTATATATATTTATCTGTATATTATTTGTTATTATAATTTGTTATATAAGGTAAAAATATAATTACCAAAATAAATTACCGTGGGAAATTGCGTCTGTGAATGGGAACGACAAGTGTCTCTCTGAGGTCAATTATCACCTCGGGTGATCTGATCACCTTTTGATAATTGTGGGAAGTTTATGGTTTAAATCTTCCTCCGCCATTATTATTGAATTACGGCCTTCGGGATCATCAACGTCAAGAGTTTCAAATACACTCAAAGGGATAATTGACAGGTGTCGACGACTGAGGTATTAGAGACCTCGACAGATGCGCCCGAACGAGCTCTTCAATTTTTGGCAAATGTGTTTATATTGTGGCCTCGTCTGTGATAGTGTACAGCACACGCTGTCCTGTGCCACGCCTTTAGCGTTGCTGTCGTGTGTGTGTGTGTGTGTGTGTGTGTGTGTGTGTGTGTGTGTGTGTGTGTGTGTGTGTGTGTGTGTGTGTGGAGCAGTCAGTCAAGAGCCACACTAGTTGTTTCCTTCATAGGGTTGAGTCCTGGGGCTGGAGTCGCAGAATGTTTGTAACCTGGGCCGATGGCATTCATAGGTCTGAAACCACGATGAGGGACGCACAATAGGTCTAAACCCAGGTTGAAGGCGCACAAGGATGAACGTGTTGAGTGTGAGGGCAGTATGAGGTTAGAGTGTAACAAAGAGGCAGCAGTAGAGGCGAGCTGCATACGTGGCCCCCCCCCCCCCCGTCTTTTAACTCGATATAATGTACACAATACGAGACAAATGCGCGCGAACCCAAGCCACCTACCGAACCTAACCAACCTACGCATAAAAAAAGTTTGTGAGCCGCTTCTTTTCACAGTACCCCGTATTTTGCCCGTTGGGGATCATAGCGTACAAACTGTGCTGTATTTGAGAGGACAAGTTGGTACATAATTAAGTTTTGTAATTGTAGTAAGGTAATTATACTTGTAGTAAAGGATGGAAGTCCTTTCTGTTCCATAACGGACAATAGTTGATTAAAACTCGGGGTTCCAAGAGCAGAAGCTCAACCCCCGCAAGCACAACTAGGTGAGTACACACACACACACACACACACACACACACACACACACACACACACACACACACACACACACACACACACACACACACACACACACACACATACACACGACCTAGACAGACTGAGTGAATGGTCCAACAAATGGCTGTTGAAGTTCAACCCGAGTAAATGCAAAGTAATGAAACTAGGCAGTGGAAACAGGAGGCCAGACACAGGATACAGAATAGAAGATGAAGTACTTAATGAAACGGACAGAGAGAAAGATCTAGGAGTTGATATCACACCAAACCTGTCTCCTGAAGCCCACATAAAAAGGATAACATCTGCGGCATATGCGAGGCTGGCTAACATCAGAACAGCGTTCAGGAACCTGTGTAAGGAATCATTCAGAATCTTGTACACCACATATGTAAGACCAATCCTGGAGTATGCAGCCCCAGCATGGAGCCCGTACCTTGTCAAGCACAAGACGAAGCTGGAAAAAGTCCAAAGGTATGCCACTAGACTAGTCCCAGAACTAAGAGGCATGAGTTACGAGGAAAGGCTGCGGGAAATGCACCTTACGACACTGGAAGACAGAAGAGTAAGGGGAGATATGATCACAACCTACAAAATCCTCAGAGGAATCGACCGGGTAGACAAGGACAAACTATTCAACACTGGGGGGACGCGAACAAGGGGACACAGGTGGAAACTGAGTACCCACATGAGCCACAGAGACGTTAGAAGGAACTTTTTCAGTGTCAGAGTAGTTAACGGATGGAATGCTTTAGGCAGTGATGTGGTGGAGGCTGACTCCATACACAGTTTCAAGTGTAGATATGATAGAGCCCAGTAGGCTCGGGAATCTGTACACCAGTTGATTGACAGTTGAGAGGCGGGACCAAAGAGCCAAAGCTCAACCCCGCAAGCACAAATAGGTGAGTACAAATAGGTGAGTACACACACCTGAGGTGTGTGTGTGTGTATCACCTGAGGACCACATAAAGAATATTGTGCGAGGAGCCTATGCCACGCTTTCTAACTTCAGAATTGCTTTTAAATACATGGATGGCGATATACTAAAGAAATTGTTCACGACTTTTGTTAGGCCAAAGCTAGAATATGCAGCGGTTGTGTGGTGCCCATATCTTAAGAAGCACATCAACAAACTGGAAAAGGTGCAAAGACATGCTACTAAGTGGCTCCCAGAACTGAAGGGCATGAGCTACGAGGAGAGGTTAGAGGCATTAAATATGCCAAACTAGAAGACAAAAGAAAAAGAGGTGATATGATCACTACATACAAAATAGTAACAGGAATTGATAAAATCGATAGGGAAGATTTCCCGAGATCTGGAACTTTTAGAACAAGAGGTCATAGATTTAAACTAGCTAAACACAGATGCCGAAGAAATATAAGAAAATTCACTTTCGCAAACAGAGTGGTAGACGGTTGGAACAAGTTAGGTGAGAAGGTGGTGGAGGCCAAGACCGTCAGTAGTTTCAAAGCGTTATATGACAAAGAGTGTTGGGAAGACTGGACACCACGAGCGTAGCTCTCATCCTGTAACTACACTTAGGTAATTACACACTTAGGTAATTACACATGGGGGTATGGGCTACGAGAAGAGACTACGGGAATTAAACCTCACGTCACTGGGAGATAGAAGAGTTAGAGGGGACATGATCACCACATACAAGATTCTCAGAGGAATTGATAGGGTAGATAAAGACAGTTTATTTAACACAAGGGGCACACGCACAAGGGGACA
>WNGS01072847.1:3730585-3740585 GCA_020271785.1 Procambarus virginalis | reverse complement strand
AACTTTCCTATTGATATAACTTGTATTATAGTAAAAATATATACAGTATTGAGTAAAAATTAAATTTGCATGCATAAAAATCATATCTTGTTCATGACAGTCAACTTCACAACAACTCTTGGCAATTGGACTTCTATATAAAACTTGACAGCCCAGGACAGTATCCATACCACTGTAAACCACATAGGACAGTCTTAGCTAAGAAAAGCCTGAAAAATTCAGGCCAGCTCTTGACAGCATAAAACTCAAACTACAGAGTCCAGAACAACCTCTAGACAGGCTTCACACAGCCAAGGGTAGTCCTACACAGCCACAGATAATGTAGGAAAATATCTACACGTACTGTCACAGTCCACAACTACATAAAGACAACCCAGGCTGCTGCAATAAACAAACACAAAGCAATGAAGTTGCATTAGGAACATAGATTCAAGGACAGCTTTAGTATCCTAATAAAGTTGGCATTCTAGGGTATTGTTAGTTAAAGCGGTAAGCAAGGTACGAAAATTGCAACATGTGAGCCGCAACAGAAGTAGCACTAAGGTGTGATTTTTGAATAATTGGGTTGAACAAATAATAATAAACATACAGTGCATTCATTACCCTTGCTCCATTTTCCACTTTCATGGATTGGGGGGAGACATTAGCCCAGATAAAAAAAAAGATGAGTAATATAGTAAAAGGTTATATAGCAGATATTAAATACTGTACTGTATATGTATACTGCATACATATTACTGAATATGACTGAAAGGGTTATATCAATGAGTCAAGCATAACTCTTCCCAAATGTTCTTCATTTGGAAAAGTTGAAAATTAACTCTCCATTAATTGAACAAATTTCTTGGGTCTGACGCATGTCACTAAATGGCACAGTTGACTGACGCTGTCAACATCTTCGGAGGCAGAGGGAAGTGAAAACTTATTAGCAAAGTTTTTCCATGTCGTGTGAAGTCAAGTGTTACACAGTCAAGGGGGCAGAGTAATATTTATCTACATTGTTAATGGTTGTCTGGCAGTTCTGTCTTGCTCTTGTAGATAGAAGACCCAAGTGGTAACAGTTGACAGTTGACTATGTCTAATCTATTGTTGTTGATGTTGTAGCCGTTGATTATTTTGGTGATGCTGGCGGTGATGTTATCTTTAATATAGACATCTTGCTTGTGTGTATTGTCAGGTGCCTTAGAAGATATTGTCGTCTTGCTTATACAATATATTGAATTCGTTTATTCCGAAGTGGGCATGAATAGGCATAGCTGACGCTCGTCTCTTTCAAGTCGTTTTGTTTGGTGTCAGGAGTTCTTTATGATCAAGTTCACATTCTTTTTGCTCTTATAGGATATGATGAGCTGTAATTTTTCTGCTAGTGTTGGTTGGCTCACATTTCTGTTGATTGTGTCTTTTCAGGACTCTCTCCTCCGCCTTACGGGACATTGAAAAGAAGATCCTGTAGAAATTGAATAGGTAGGGCAGGTTCTGTGGTGTTGACCTCTTCCTCGGAAGTATCAAGGCAGTTCCCCTTCCCTTTAATTATTGACATTTTTCACATAACCGTTAGAGTATCCAATGTTCACAAGAACCTGCCTCACAATACCGAGTTCATCAACCAGTTTCCAATTGGAGCTCTAAAAGTACAGTTGATGTAAGCGTCAAGAGCACTTGGCTTGTGCTAGTCAGGGCATTGCTAGCACCGATGCACAGTCTTATGTTAGTTCTCTTAGCATAGACTGAAGTGTGGAAGCTGCCATTTCTTTCCGACATGTTACATCTAGGAAAGGCAGCTTACCTTCACTCTCCATCTCGTAAGTAAAATTAAGCCAGGAATTACGCCCAAAACCTTTAAGTAGTAGCAAGCGTTTCATGTCGGGTACCTGCAAGATGTTATTAACATATCTATAATCTTAGATTTAAGATAAAAGTCAACTTAGGATATATAGGTTGGTTATGTTGCTAAGTTATACAATAAATAAATTATATATATATATATATATATATATATATATATATATATATATATATATATATATATATATATATATATATATATATATATACACACAGGATATCCTTCAAAAATCACACTTTAATGATACTTTTGTTTGTTTTAGGTTAAAATACAATAAGGTTAACATTCGTGCAAGTAAAAGTGTCTGCAATTCGTGCTTGCCACTTCTACTAATATTAAATATTTACATAAAACAATGAACAATCATGGGAAGTGTTTGAGAGTACAGTTAAGAAGTTAGTGCTGAATAACCATCATGTTCCAATAAGTAGCGTCAGGCCTAAAATACCATAATAACAACACTCATTTTACCAGGACAGTATTGAACAAAACCTAGAGGATTTAGTAACTCCGTAAGGGGGGAAGTTAACACAACGGTGGTTTATTACTGAATGAAGTTATTAAGTTTTTTTGTTTTGCAAGAATATTTCTGCACGGGCCCCAAGCCTCTGGCGATCTTTATTTCCCTAGGTAAAGAGTAACGACCAAACCCTGACTGAAGCAAAATTAGATATCTTGTAGAAATATCATGATACGCCAGAGCAGGTCAAGAAGGCTAATGTAAGATTATGGAAAGGTAACCACTAGATAATTGATGGAAACTAAAAATGTTCAAATATTTAGAACGACCGAGTAATTATGGGGTAATATTAGGTTAGGTTGAGCAAGAGTGTGGACAAGCCTACACAAGATGACAGTACCGCTGCACACCCATGACCAAGTTGAGTGAGCCGGAGTAGTGCGGCTTCTCACCTCATCTTCGTGGTCGTGCGCTGCGGTGCGGGCATGAAGAGTGTGGTGGTGGCGAACTGAGCGGCCGCTGCTGTTCCTCTGGGGGGTGCGGGAGAGCGACCCCCGCGACAGGGACGCCCTCGAGAGGGAACCCCCCCTGAGAGGCCCCGCTGTGGTTGGGACCTGTGGCAGTCCCCCCGCTTGGGACGAGGAAGTCGTGGTGCTGCCCTTGCTGCCCCCCCGAGTCCACCGACCTGATGTCAGGCGCGGCACCAGCTGAGGGAAGGACACCATACACCCGTTAGACTCACCTGGCAGGCTTCGGCCCCCCACCACCACCTTACTTCCCTCAGTAAGACCAGGACATACAACCAAGACACTTTTATACTCATAAGTTACATATATTACAAGCCTCCTATTATAATAAGCAAAACCTTTCTTAAAACAATATACATAACATATTGAACTAATTAAAATAAACAGGGTAAACCCCAAACCCGTTACGTTAGTGCAAACACACAAACCCTAAAACATGATGGCTACTCAAACAAAAACAGAAAATATAAGAAAAAGGACAACAAAAAACAATTACGGCCCGTACCATTGAGCCTGGGTTAATAATGGTGAGGATAAAGGATCAAGGATTAACGCTAGGATTAATTCTAGGACTCAAACCATCACCCACCTAAACCCAAACCGGTGCATACAAAACCAAATTTTAATGAAGATACCAAAATGGGGGATTTGTTGCAACATTCCACTAGTAATCTAGGTGATTATAATTGGGTTAGCTGATAGCCCGTTCACCGGAGGAAGCCATTTATTTGCAAAGTACTAACGACCACTGTAGTGCAAGTTAACATGTGGATGTTAAGTTTTGGTCCAATCATATGAGGGAGTTAATGGTGAAAACCAGACTACCAAAGCACCTCCCCACACCAAGAGGCGGCGTGTATCATCAGAAGATTAGTATCAACAGAGTAACATAAACGCTGAGAGTACATACGTTGTGAGCGGCGTTTGTGTGTCAACCCAACACCACCAATCTTCACGCGGGATGGCCCACTCACTAACCCACTGACCTAATCTCCTCATTTGTTTTAAGGATTTGCCACTCACTAACCCACTGACCTAATCCCTTTTGAGTTTCTCTAACATTTACCACTATTAGTACGTTAACACAATTTTGCACAAAGATACAAATCACATACGTATTTTGAAAGAAAAATAAACACATTTAAAATAGCAATGAATAACTTCATGTGTATACGCTTGTACTGGGCTGAGGGTGTTGGTGTGGGATGCAGGTGGAGGAGCGGCCCCTGCACATCCCCGTGTTGGGAAGAGTTACACCACCCCGCTGTCAACCCCACACACCCAGAAATTGGCCGGCAGTCGTGAGGGGACTGAGGCGCCGAGTAAATGCAGCAATTATCATTAGAGTCGGTCTTGGGCTTCTCCAGAGCGAGAGAACTAGGCTTGGTAGGCAGGTAAAGGGACCTTGTCCCATTATCTGAAGGTGGGTGCACACCCATTATGGTGCGGGGGGGAGGCGGAGGGGACGATTATCGTTAAACTGATCCTAAATGTTCCTATCAGCCTCCGACTAAAACTTGTGCTGGGAGGGATAAGTACCTAAAATTCTTGTTATGGGCTTAAACTCTTGATGCCTGCTTGAACAGTATGCTATTAATATGAAGACTAGAAGAGCCTTTAAGATTTCCGAGTGTGCTTTGCTTTCCTTTATTGCGACTATGGGTTCTCAATAATTACAGGATGTCACATAACACGTGGCCACGAATTGCAGGAATACCTCACAGAGAATGGGAAATATTTTAGAACTTTTCTCCTTAATTGAACCGGACGATAGAGTGATGGTCTCGCTTCATGCAGGTCGGCATTCAATCCCCGACCGTCCAAATGGTTGGGCACCATCCCCCCCCCCTCCGTCCCATCCCAAATCCTTATCCTGATCTCTTCAAAGTGCTATATAGTCGTAATGGCTTGGCGCTTTCTCCTGAAAGTTCCCTCCCTTCCCTTCTTAAGGAACGTCTTCATGAAGCTCTTGGACCCCGCCTTATATATATTAATGTCAAACCACGCAAGAAGGATTAAGACAGGAATTTCCTAAAATAGTTTCGTATTTAATAATACATCTTCAGAAGGATGGGTTTCACACACAAACACACATTATAATGCGTGTGTGTATATATACACACGCATGTTTATTCTCGCTTAAATGTA
The DNA here is from genome assembly GCA_020271785.1 of Procambarus virginalis. Classification (NCBI taxonomy): domain Eukaryota; kingdom Metazoa; phylum Arthropoda; class Malacostraca; order Decapoda; family Cambaridae; genus Procambarus; species Procambarus virginalis. The sequence goes on along the minus strand of WNGS01072847.1, from coordinate 3,735,604 downwards.
CTTTTAGGGGCTTAGATTCAGTTCTTGGGTCCTGCCATTCAACCTTCATTCGACTGGTCTACAAGTTTCCAAACCCCTTTGGGTCGTCATATCTACATATTTACATTTGAATCTGTAGTGATTCTACCAACACTACTAATTAATTTCTTTACTACTTTCGTGTTTGTTTTCCTGCCATAGCTGTATTATGGTTGGCGGGATTTTATTCCCCCCCTTGACAGTTCCCGGCAGGTGGGTGGTGCTTAATGGGCTCCCCCAGTTAGGGCAAGTTAAGGCATCCCCCTGCTGTGATTCTTCCCCCTCGGAAGGAGACGCTGGATCTCCTCCCGCCCTCTCAAGCACCGCACTGCTGATCAATATCTCATTTTCATATCTGTTTCTGACTAAGCTAAACACGACACCGACTTATGGCAGGAATTATGCTAGCAAATTGGCCCTTGTGTCAGCCTCTGGAGTGTGTCATCTGGTCTCCTCGGTGTAATTAATCTTCCGCAGCAAGTGTCAAAAACTCTCCCAGCGAGCCAATAACCGCCGCTAAGCGTCACCGGCGACGACCAATGAAAATTAATTATGTTTCAAGACCCCAGAGCTTATTGGTTCCTCGACTAAGTTAGTGGTGTAATTTAGTGACTAGGATGTATCGCGAATGATTCGACTCTCGTTTCAGGCCAATACTAACATCTACTTTCTATTTAACTTCAGTTTGTTCTGTGTTTTGGTGCCGGCGCGTACTTTGTCATTTACAGACGAATAATCTACTAATGCCCCAATTGCACTATCAAAACGGACCTCATTTAAAGCCAACAGGGTAATGCCCAAAATTATACAGTGGTTCACAGGACACGTTTATGGCGACCACTTTTGAACGTTGGTGAGCGTTATTCTCCAACGCTACGATACTAGAGTTACTATTTAACCCGTGAAAGTTTGTCTGGAGCCTCGCTTACCGCTATGAGGTGTACCAAATGATTTTGCGAAAATACTTTTAACTTCAAACTAAAATCGCCGATACCTTATCAGTATCTATATCTACTATGTGTATGTATACTCATTAAGAGTTTGTATTTACTATTTGTGTGTGCAGAATCCAGCTAATAGCTCTTGGACCCCGCCTTTCTAACCGATCTATTTTTTCCTCTTATGTCTACTACATATATTCTCTTTTTACACACCACACACACACACACACATCTCTAGAAGCAGCTGTCTAACTCCCAGGTACCTATTTATTGTTTGGTGAACAAGCCCATCAGGATTAAAGATACTCGGCCCTTGTGTGTCTGCCTAGGCCGTGTATCAAACCGGGCCCTTAGGACTACGACCCCCGAGCGCTGTCCACTCAGCTACGAGGCCCCTAAATGTATAGTATTTACCTAGCTGTGCTTGCGGGTGTTGAGCTTTGGCTCTTTGGTCCCGCCTCTCACCTGTCAATCAACTGATGTACAGATTCTTGAACCTACTAAGCTTACTGCATTCCATTTGTTAACTACTATGACACTGAACAAATTCTTTCTAATGTCTCTGTGGTTCATTTGGTACCAAGTTTCCACCTGTGTCCCCTTGTTCGTGTTCCACCCATGCTCTGTGTGTGTGTGTGTGTGTGTGTGTGTACCCAGGATGGCCGACCCAACATGGCGGCTCCAGAGTTTACTAAGATGGCGTCTGTTTCCGTGGCGACGCCTCAAGTGGCTGGCTAGCGGGTGGCCCGCAGCTACCCACGCCAGGCCTAACTGTTTGCCCGCGCAAACTAGAGTTTCGCCCTAGCTATACAATGAAGAGATGCTAGCGGCTCTATCTCTGTCACAGACATGCTACCACGGCCACGGTACCATTTCTGGACTGCTGATGATTGGGGCTCTCCCGTGAGCCCAAATACTAGATGTTTCGGTTTCTGGTTACCAAAGGTTAAGTCCGCACACTTAACAAGTTCACTTAACAAGTGTACTGGCCTCCACAGGCATAAAAGCACTATTGTAAGTGAGCTGGTGAACCATCCCTCACATCCAGTAAATTGGACAAAAGCTGCATTAGAGCTTTTTATATGGCCCAGTGAGCATATAAGCCAGCAAGAAGCACTGACCAGGATACCTAAATTGTAACATTGAGCATTTTATCAGACGATCCATTCCTAAAGTTGAAGAAAAAATGAGGTTGTGTACATAGTGTTCTCCTAAGGTCGACGATGTTTTTGAGAGTGGGGGAAGGTTTAAGTGTGGCCGTGTCAGGTTTAAAGAGCCTTGTTTAAACGGGAAGGCCAGTATGTAGTAAAATACAGATTACAAAAAATATATAAATACGCACAGAGTAATCTAGCGTTTTCCACGTGGGTTCTCCTTTAATCATCCAGCTCCGGGAATTTTGTCAGTCTCAATGTTGTCGGGGAGCTGGAATTAGCAATCGAGTATTCTGTAGAGGGAAAAAAATTAGTGTAAAATAGTTGAATTCTAATGCTGAAAATTAGCCGGTGTTGGGGCTTGTGTGTAGACTACTATGGTGTCTGATTGTGTTGGTCTGTCTGCTACGGTGTCTGGACCATCTGTTATACAATATTTGTTTATATTAAAAAAAGAGAAGAATAAGACAAGGATGGGGAGGAGGCGGGTAAAGGCAACTATTAAAAGCATCTTCCTTAAAATATACTTGAATGCAAGTGTCAAGCACTTGCCACCAGCACTTGAACCTGAAGACACTTGATCATCTCGTCGACAAATTTTGTTGGAGCTGGAAGCTTATCAAAGGTGCCAACCTCCATAACTTCACTTTCAATTAACTGCACGCGCCTTTGATCTGTGTGCCTGGAGAAGGGGCACCTAGCCAACTCGGTAGTCTTCCTCGAGTAGAATGATTGGAAGATTTGTTGCTTTATATTTAAGTGAGGTTGCTCGGTGTGTATGGAGATGATGGGTACTAGACCGAGCTGTCTACAGGAATAGTTTGGACGACGAATTATAGACCTCTGGTCTGAGTCTGTCCTGCTTCGAACTGACGTGAGTGGTTCAGTGCAATAGTGTCTAGGTGAGTAGACTGTTGATCTCTGGTTGTGTGGATCGTGTATGTGATCTCTGGTGTGTGAACTCTGCTATGAGCGTGTTACAGTCTGTACGCCCGCCGAAATGTGTGTAATAAGCACAGCCACAGTGCTATTGGTATCGACTCTTTGATATATGTTAGGTCTGTGTTAGGTATCTGTGTTAGGGGATGCTGGTATCCACACTGTAGAGTTAAGTATTAGTCATACACAATATTTTATGAAGACTGAACCATGCACAATATTAGATAAAGACTGAATTATGGACAGACTTAGATGAAGGCTGAACTTCCTCCCCCACCTCCCCCTCCCCCCAAAAGGTTATAGTGTAAATTAAATACACATAGACTGTCAGGAGGTAGAGTGGCAAGGGGGAAGAGGATTGGTAAAGTTCTGAACGAAATTAGGAGAAGAGGAAGGGAGGGTGTAATGAAAGAGGGGAAGGCTTGGCGTACTACGACAAATTAAGACGAGGAATGCAATGAAAATGGAGAGGAAGAGGAAGGGACAGGAGGAAGGTTATGGAGGGTCGGAGAAATAAAAATAAAAAATGCATATAAAGCACTTTTTAAGGGAGATTTCTCTCGTCTCTCTCTCTCTCTCTCCTCTCTCCTCTCTCTCTCTTCTCTCTCCTCTCTCTCTCTCTCTCTCTCTCTCTCCTCTCTCTCCCCCCGCCTCCCCCGCACGCCGCGCGCGCGCGCGCACACACACACACACACACACACACACACACACACACACACACCACACACACCACACACACACACACACACACACCACGCACTGAACAGTTTTCCTTCACAGTTATACACTGCATTTGTAATGTTTATTTCCTCTCGTGGAAAGGAGAAGAGAGGGATATCATGTATACATGGAAGATACTTGATGCTCAGTCCCAAATATGTAAAATATAATTACTGGACTCCTTGAAGAGTAAAGATGTCACAGTCACATGTACTTGTGACCATCAGAGCCCCCCCCCCCCCCGGCTCTTCAACCTCCTGCCACCCAATATAAGAAATATTTTAGCGGAACAAAAGTGGATGTTTCAAGAGGTAAATGGGATAAATTCCTTTTTAAACCCTGTCACTCCGCCTCCACACTTGCCCTCCCCTGTGTTCCGGTCGCCGGGGTGTTCCTGGTCAGTGATACTCGCTCAGTGCGCAAGAACGACGTGGATAGCGAGACCATATCGATAGCACTCGCATGCATTGCGTCCAGTCCTTCCCTCGCAAGATAACATCTAGATGTATCCAATTACTGTTACTTCACACGGCTTCGGGATTGGCGGGGGCATCCTACACGGCAGTTTTAGCTGTAAAACTGTTAAAAAGAGCAACGAGCAATTGCATTAGCATTAAGTACTCCCCCGGAGCCTCGTAGGGTTGTCTGGGAGTCCAGGAAGTGCAGCGTAATATGATAATGTTGCAACTTGTGCCCGGACATTAAGATCACTGTTCCTCTGCATCTTGTAACTTGCAATGTTGCACATCGCTTTTTAATTTACTTCAATGTTTATTTATAAAATAACGGAACCCTTTCAATGTCTACATTTTGATTTAGATTGTGAAGTGATTTGTAAATATACTTAGAAAATAATTATAGTTTATATCGTGAACATAGTAGTCTTACAAATTAGGGATAAACGCACAGGGGGGCAGCGCGCGCCCACACACACACACACACACCACACACACACACACACACACACACACACACACACACACACACACACCACACACACACACACACACACACACACACACACACAATGAGAGGCGGGACCAAAGAGCCGAGCTCAACCCCGCAAGCACAACTAGGTGAGTACAAATAGGTGAGTACTCTCTCTCTCTCTCTCTCTCTCTCTCTCTCTCTCTCTCTCTCTCTCTCTCTCTCTCTCTCTCTCTCCTCTCTCTCTCTCTCACCACACACACACACACACACACACACACACACACACACACACAACACACACACACACACACACACAC
>WNGS01072847.1:3711456-3725763 GCA_020271785.1 Procambarus virginalis | reverse complement strand
TCTCCTCTTCCCGCTTGATAATGTCCAGAACTGACTGAAACACCGTAGGCCGTGTGGGAGGGGAAGGGGGGTACACAGGGCCACGCCTCGTGCCAGGCCGTCTGGGCGGGGCATTCATAAATTTTGTTTGTCGGGATGTGTGCGCGCGCGAGCGCGTGGGTGAGCTCCATCTGTTAATTACCACATATCCAAAGTCCGGAAAAATATAAACCGACGAAATAAATGCGAGTTAGCAAATAAATCTTTCAGACAGGATTATGAAAATGTTTTAGGCAAATGATAAATTATCACATACGACACCACAGCAAAGTGGTAAAAAAAAAATAAAGCATTGTATTAACTCACGGTCATAACTCACCACATTTCGATACAGCCGTCGTTGTTGGTCTCATGGAATGGGCGCCGTGTATTCCTCTCATTTAGAGTCGTGTTGTAAATTTGTATCAGTGGCGCAGCTGCGAGCGTGACTCAAGGTTGGGAGCATCATTAGTGATGAAATAGTTTGTGTAATTTACGAACAGCTCGTTAAACTTCTCGTTTGTGTTGCGTTTATAGGTATACAGAGCCTGCTGGTGCTAGACTCTAGCACTAGGGGGTTCTTAACTGGGGGTATTCATACTCCCTTCCTTTTAATAACCATTATTCATAACAATGGGCGTATGAGACTATATCTGAACAATTAACAAAAAACAATAGTTTAGAATTAATTGTCACCATCGGTAACTGTACGTTGATTCTATGTTTTTATTACACAAAAATAAAAAGCAAAATCTCTCCAGTTGTAGCGAACGTGTGCATTTGCGATTTTCTCTTTTTTTTTTACAACTAAATATGATAAAATCCTTATGATTCTCATTTAGCTGTTCTGTTCCTAGTTATCCATCTGTGAAGTAAAACCAAACTATTGACGTCTTTAGAAAACATTATTGGCGAGAGAGAGTGAGAGTGAGAGAGAGAGAGTGAGAGAGAGAGAGAGAGAGAGAGAGAGAGAGAGAGTGAGAGAGAGAGAGAGAGAGAGAGAGAGAGAGAGAGAGAGAGAGAGAGAGATTCACGTTTATCTAATTTTATGATTTAAATCGAGTAATTACCATTTCGTGAATATGTTGCTGTAAGTACAACGCTCTCCTGCTTTGTAAGCCTAACCAATTTTTGGCAAGAATAGAAACACCTGGCCTATCATTGCCAGGGACTGGAAGCTTATCATAGCCAGGGGCAGGAAGGCCTGACCTATCAAAGCTAGGGACTGGAAATCATATGCTATCATTTATCTATTCGATAACTCATAACAAAGGATAGGGAGCTGACAAATTAGTGCCGCGGAGAACGAGCTCTGACCTGTTATAAACAAGGCCGTCGACCACAGCCGTCGACTCAGCTACCAGAGGCGCCGGTAGCTGAGTGGACAGCGCGTGGGACTCGTAATCCTGTGGCCCGGGCTCGATTCCCGGCGCCGGCGAGGAACAATGGGCAGAGTTTCACCCTGATGCCCCTGTTACCCAAGAGTAAATACGTACCTGGGAGTTAGACAGCTGTTACGGGCTGTTTCCTGGGTGTGTGTGTGTACTCACCTAATTGTGCTTGCGGTGGTTGAGCTTTGGCTCTTTGGTCCCACCTCTCAACCGTCAATCACCTGGTGTATAGATTCCTGAGCCTATTGGGCTCTATCATATCTACATTTGAAACTGTGTATGGAGTCAGCCTCCACCACATCACTGCCTAATGCATTCCACCTGTTAACTACTCTGACACTGAAAAAGTTCTTTCTAACGTCCCTGTGGCTCATGTGGGTACTCAGTTTCCACCTGTGTCCCCTTGTTCGCGTACCACCAGTGTTGAATAGTTTATCCTTGTCTACCCTGTCAATACCCCTGAGGATTTTGTAGGTAGTGATCATGTCTCCCCTTACTCTTCTGTCTTTCAGTGTCGTAAGGTGCATCTCTCGCAGCCTTTCCTCGTAACTCATGCCTCTTAGCTCTGGGACTAGTCTAGTGGCATACCTCTGAACTTTTTTCCAGCTTCGTCTTGTGCTTGACAAGGTACGGGCTCCATGCTGGGGCCGCATACTCCAGGATTGGTCTTACATATGTGGTATTCAAGATTCTGAATGATTCCTTACACAGGTTCCTGAAAACTGTTCTGATGTTAGCCAGTTTCGCAACCAGCCAGTTAGCCAGTCTGTGTGTATTCACCTAGTTGTATTCACCTAGTTGTGTTTGCGGGGGATGAGCTCTGCTCTTTCGGCCCGGCTCTCAACTGTCAATCAACTGTTTACTAACTACTTTTTTTTTCCCACACCACACACACACACCCAGGAAGCAGCCCGTTACAGATGACTAACTCCCAGGTACCTATTTACTGCTAGGTAACAGGGACATTCAGGGTGAAAGAAACTTTGCCCATTTGTTTCTGCCTCGAGCGGGAATCGAACCCCCGCCACAGAATTACGAGTCCTGCGCGCAATCCACCAGGCTACGAGGTCCTAACTGTGTGTGTGTGTGTGTGTGTGTGTGTGTGTGTGTGTGTGTGTGTGTGTGTGTGTGTGTGTGTGTGTGTGTGATAAAAAAAATAGTAATTAGTTTCAACTGATTGTCAGTCAGTTGAGAGGCGGGCCGAGAGAGCAGAGCTCAACCCCCCGCAAGCATAACTAGGTGAATACAACTAGGTGAATTCAGACAGTATATCCAACAAGGAATCAACACAGAGTCGGGATGATGGGCCATTACAAGGTCAAGCCACTCAAGAAAGCCAATCAGAATGTAGAATCATCGGAGAGTAGAGTTCCAGTCAGAAATAGTAGAATTCTGGTTAGAAAAATGTGGAGTGCCTATCACTAAGTGCAGAGCATCAGGAGCGCCTGACAAAACTGTCCTCTAGAGCGTAAACACTACACTCAGACACATGTTTACATAATGGCTGCCGGAATTAAACAGCTGCAGCAGCTCCCAGAAACACTCTCACACACCACCACACGTATCCATTTCTACGCTAACTTGAAATTTTGGATTACTACATGTTTTTAGCAGTTTGAGCCCCCAGTGTGAGGCCCCCAATTTGGGCCCCCAGTGTGAGCCCCCAGTTTGGGTCCCCAGTGTGAGCCCCCAGTTTGGGTCCCCAGTGTGAGCCCCCAGTTTGGGCCCCCAGTGTGAAGCACCATTGTAGGCCGCTAGTGTGGGCCGCCAGTGACGGACCACAAGTGTGGGCAGCTAGTGTGGGCCGCTTGTGACGGACCATAAGTGTGGGCCGCTTGTGACGGACCACAAGTGTGGGCAGCTAGTGTGGGCCGCCAGTGACGGACCACAAGTGTGGGCAGCTAGTGTGGGCCGCTTGTGACGGACCACAAGTGTGGGCAGCTAGTGTGGGCCGCCAGTGACGGACCACAAGTGTGGGCAGCTAGTGTGGGCCGCCAGTGACGGACCACAAGTGTGGGCAGCTAGTGTGGGCCGCTAGTGACGGACCACAAGTGTGGGCAGCTAGTGTGGGCCGCTAGTGACGGACCACAAGTGTGGGCAGCTAGTGTGGGCCGCTAGTGGCCACAGTAAATGAACGCGAGGGAAGCTGATTGTGAATATATTGTCGGTGAGAGGCTTAATTCAGAGATAATGGAGGGAGAAGGGCACATGGATTAGGTGAGAGGATTGCAAGTAGAGGGCGTGGTGAGGAGGGAGGGAGGTGAAGCGTGAAGGGATGAGATGGAAGGTGAGAAGGTTAGTGAATTGAGAAAACGTTAGTTACAGTGGGTAGGGATAAGTAAAGGGACAGGGAGAGGAAGATGGAAGAAGGAAAGGAGGCGAGAGTGAATATAGAACTTAAGATCATAGCCCAAAATCTTCCACTCATGTTCTTGCCCTGGGTTGAACAAAATTCAAGTGAGTTTATTTTGATGTTACTTGGTAACTTTTACTACACATATCCAAGAGAATCTTCAGAATCAGTATTTTCGTAAATCTAACCTCATCCAATTTGAATCTATTAACTTTGGTTCGTATTTTAAGAATTCAATTGATTTCCACTACATAAAATCTTTCATCCATTTGTACGGTTAGTTTGTCCCATCGGACTCGGCGTCTCTATTGGTAAATGTTAATTGATTGTTGACCAACAACACACTAGAAAGTGAAGAGACGACGATGATTTGATTGTTGCCGCCGAAGGCGGCTAGTTTATTGTGCACCCCATACTCATCCTGTGAGCGGTAGCGCAAAAGCATTACAGAGGGCACAAAAGGTCTTTATTAGACCTCATCTTAGATTATTACATTAACAATTACATCTATCCTTCACACCTTATAGTTACAATGTCAGCTAGTTACAGAGAAAGTGCTATTTCAAGAGCTACATATTTACAGTAAGTCATCATACATTAATGGTAGGTCTTATCGCTAATACATGATAGTTTGACCAATGGGGACATTACAGAGTCATAGGGAAGCTTCTGTTTATTATTAGTCCTCACAATACACTACTTGTTTCTGAATCTCATATGTCGTTCATCTACTGGAAGCGAAATGTGGATACAGTGCAAGGATTTCAGGTAATTTTCCATGGTAATAAGATAGGTTGCCATATCATACAGAGTGAGCTTAGATTTATCTCTAAATGGCTCAATTTTACTACAATCCAAGATATAGTGTTCTAGTGTGTGTCCCTGTCTTTGTCCACACACTTTACACTTTACTTCGACGTTTCTGTCTGCCTGGACCATTCTCAAATCGATTGTGATAATCGACTTGATAATGGTCCAGGACGGACCGAAACGTCGTCGTCTTGGCAATTTCTAGTGTGTGGTTTGGTCAACATTTTTTAGCCACGTTATTGTGACTTTTCATCTGCATGTTAATTGATTAAGTTAGTTATTATGTTCTATGTTCTCAAGAACAATTACATTGTTTTGAGTAAGGTGCTCAAGACTGTGTAATCTAAATGGGGTCTCACCAGGGCTCTTATTGCTAGTGCTTTTAAATAGGAATCCAATTTTTTGTATTAACTTTTGTTGTTCCTGACATTTAGGTGCAAGTTCATCCACCTGCCTGTGGTTGGGGTATGTTTTCACGTGTCAATATATTATATCTTGTTCGGCAATTGGGTGAGGGGTGAGTATATTACTTGTGGACGCCTCCACGCCGACCCACCCCCCGATTCCCTCACACACACCGCCCCCCTACCCCTCCACGCCCCCACACCCACCAAGACCGTCACACCGACCGCCCACTCCATGCTCACCATCGTCCAAGCAGCAACAAGGAACCAGAACACTCAGATCTCGACGAAAACATCTTGACCCAAACAAAGGTGCCAAAACTCCTCAGTTCCATTCTCCGGACGAGATATAAAACTCATGATGTCATTAAACTTCCATCATGTCAACACTGGCCATGGAGCTCCTTGATGAATTTGCATTGTAAACTAAAATGAAAAGGGAAAAAACAAGTTTCATATCGCCGTGGCCGAGTGGTAGGGAGCGCGGGGTTACCCAAGCTTCTCTCCATCGCCGCGCTGTTTGTGGCATTACCCTCATCAACTCCAACTTGCGATTGGCAGTTCTGCGAAATGCCGCTTGTTAGTAGCTGCCTTTGAATTTATATGTCGAATTTTGGTGTATTTACATGGTCGGAAAGACCTTAAAGCAGATGTTAGCACGAGAAAAGCCGTAGCCTGCCTGAAGCGTTATGCTGCCCTAAGTCGGTCCAGGGGGAGGGAAACCCCCTAAAAGAGCAAGTCCCTGAGGAGTGTTCATTTTATTCTGCCTGAAGGCTGAACTGTTAAACCGTAAGTTAATAATTCTTCTGGAGGACTCTGAAATGAGGAAAACCTGATGGCCAGGCAAAAAGGGAACATATTTATGCGAAGAATGGATGAAAGGACGTCTTTCCGCACAAGGTGCATCAGAAACTCGTCCTTAATGTCCCGGCCGCCACCCCCTTGTTGACACTAGCTTGAGTGTTTTCCAGAGCGGGAATGAGCGCGGCCGACATCAAACACGAACCTAGTTATGAAGGCTGCTAAAGCCCTCAGGCTCGTTCATTTCCGATTTTCCAGTTACTGCCAGAACTGACGGGGATCAACCATAGAGTGACGTGTTTAGGGTGGTGGAGTAGTTGTGGTAGATAGGCAGTATAGTGGTTGTGTCGCTGTTAGTGGGACTGGTACCACTGGTAGGGTGGTGGTATTGGTGCAAGAGGTGGGGTAGGGAGGCTGGGAAGGGCGGTAGTGGTAAGAAACTGAGAAAGATCGATCACCGATGTATGTTTGATTTAAGAAAAATACATAAGTTCATAAAGTCTGTATTATATAACAGACATCGAAATTATTAATATAACTTTATCAGAAGCCGAATAGATAAACACCAAGGGAAAATATATATAGTGATGTCTTAAGAAAATCCGAATCTCATATCACAATAGAAAGAAAATAAATTCGCTTGAAAAAAAAACATTTAAAATAATATTGACAGAACATTGGAATTCTTTCAAAAGCGTTTGACTGCAATCGCGATTTTAGGGCACAACAACAACAGAGCGTGAAGAATTGCTGTGGCGGGAAGATATACTGATCTTAAGAGATACTGTGTACCCCTACTGCTCGGCGTGTGTGTGTACATGGGGAGTTTACTTTTTAGTCCTGAACTGTGTTCAGTATTAAAGTTTACTTACTGGGTGATGAGTGAGCTTTTGTGGTGACCTTAACAACACTCCCGCAATGTTGCTTGGATAGTTACATAGGCAGGCGATGAGTCACAATAACGTGGTTAAAGTAAGTTGAATCGACTTGAGAATGGTCCAGGACGGACCGAAACGTTGTCGTCCCTTCACCTTCTAGTGTGTGGTCTGGTCAAAATAGTTACATATTTTCTGCAATTACTATGTGGATAGAATGTATGAATTTGCCATATCTGTGCCTTGTAAATGTTAGTATGTGTAACCTGGCGATGCGGGAGTGAGCAATAATTTACGTTCTCAGCATAATTATTGAAAAGTAAGTCTTGAAATGTAAGCTTTATAATTGTATTTTTATTAGGCCTATATTCACATAGACGAACTGATTCATTATGTGAACTTACGTCTTGCAGGTTCATGATGTGACACCTAACATGATACTTTACAGGATATCCAATTAATATTATAAACGCTGAGGCATATTGTAGGCTAAAGCAGGTATACAAAACCCACAGGAATAGAATTTCAATGATTATGTAAATTTCCACTATTTAGGGTTTTTATATCCACATAGCAATAGCTGGCATTAATTAATAAGTGTTAAGGCAAGTATTGCCAACATTTTACAATCTGTAAAATGATTTTGTTGGTTAGGTCTGTAGCCTAACCAACAGAATCTAATAAGGCATAAACATTTTATCTATACTATAATGCAGTTTTATATTGCCAGTGGAATGTCTAAAGAATGTCTTTACCTATTAAAATAAGTAAAAGGGCAAGATGCAGTAATTGTTGAAGTGAGACAGTTATTGTAAGTCGTTATAGCTGTTGTGTCTAGCAGGTGTCACCGGTATCACGGTCCATCTGGCGGGGTCACGTCTGGTACAATCACCAACATTTCACCGGCAGGGGAGAGATTATTGCTGTACCCTGTATTATATTGCTGTACCAATATTTGGTTAGACACACACTCCAAGGAAAGCTGTTGTGAGATTTCCTCCTGGTTGTTGTCCCCACACCCTTTCCAAGCCCCAGTGCCCCCATTCCATGGTCGACCCCACACACTTCCAGCATCCTTCCAGTGGTCGCCCTCGCTGTCTCCACCCTGGCTTATTCCCTTCAGAAGCATCCTCCTGAGCAGGATCAACTTCTGGAAATTGAGGAACGTGCCCTCCTTGCTAAGTCTGCGCTCTCCAACTTGCAGAAACAAACCTCATCTCATGTCTAGCACAGTGATCTCTCCCTGCCCCAATCAGCTCTGTGATGTTTTTAAGGCTTATCTTTACGCACCACCTAAGCTTTTGTCTAGAAGATCATGTTAGGCAAATATACAGTGTAAAATTTTTTAATTCACTAACATTTTAACTTACTTGGTGTTACTGACGATGCCAGGTGTTACTGACGATGCTTGGTGTTACTGACGATGCTTGGTGTTACTGACGATGCCTGGTGTTACTGACGATGCCAGGCGTTACTGACGATGCTTGGTGTTACTGACGATGCTTGGTGTTACTGACGATGCCAGGCGTTACTGACGATGCTTGGTGTTACTGACGATGCTTGGTGTTACTGACGATGCTTGGTGTTACTGGCGATGCTTGGTGTTACTGACGATGCCTGGTGTTACTGACGATGCCAGGTGTTACTGACGATGCCTGGTGTTACTGACGATGCCTGGTGTTACTGACGATGCTTGGTGTTACTGACGATGCCAGGTGTTACTGACGATGCCAGGTGTTACTGACGATGCCAGGTGTTACTGACGATGCCTGGTGTTACTGACGATGCCAGGTGTTACTGACGATGCTTGGTGTTACTGACGATGCCTGGTGTTACTGACGATGCTTGGTGTTACTGACGATGCATGGTGTTACTGACGATGCTTGGTGTTACTGACGATGCATGGTGTTACTGACGATGCTTGGTGTTACTGACGATGCCTGGTGTTACTGACGATGCCTGATGTTACTGACGATGCCAGGTGTTACTGACGATGCCTGATGTTACTGACGATACTTGGTGTTACTGACGATGCCTGGTGTTACTGACGATGCCAGGTGTTACTGACGATGCCTGATGTTACTGACGATACTTGGTGTTACTGACGATGCCTGATGTTACTGACGATACTTGGTGTTACTGACGATACTTGGTGTTACTGACGATGCCTGGTGTTACTGACGATACTTGGTGTTACTGACGATGCCTGATGTTACTGACGATACTTGGTGTTACTGACGATACTTGGTGTTACTGACGATGCCTGGTGTTACTGACGATACTTGGTGTTACTGACGATGCCTGATGTTACTGACGATGCCAGGTGTTACTGACGATGCCTGGTGTTACTGATGATGCTTGGTGTTACTGACGATGCTAGGTGTTACTGACGATGCCTGGTGTTACTGACGATGCCTGATGTTACTGACGATGCCTGGTGTTACTGACGATGCCAGGTGTTACTGACGATGCTTGGTGTTACTGACGATGCTTGGTGTTACTGACGATGCCTGGTGTTACTGACGATGCCAGGCGTTACTGACGATGCTTGGTGTTACTGACGATGCCAGGTGTTACTGACGATGCCAGGTGTTACTGACGATGCCAGGTGTTACTGACGATGCCTGATGTTACTGACGATGCCTGGTGTTACTGACGATGCCAGGTGTTACTGACGATGCCTGGTGTTACTGACGATGCCAGGTGTTACTGACGATGCCTGGTGTTACTGACGATACTTGGTGTTACTGACGGTGCTTGGTGTTACTGACGATGCTTGGTGTTACTAACGATGCTTGGTGTTACTGACGATGCCTGGTGTTACTGACGATGCTTGGTGTTACTGGCGATGCCTGGCATATGACAATGCTTGGTAATGATGCATTAAATTTGAGCAATAGTATCATTTTATGTTCATATAATAATGATATTTATTATAATATAACATACATATGATATTTGATACAATGGAGAATTCGTATTTAGGAAATGTATATTGAATAAAGCAAATAATTCGCACAGCATTCCGAGCATATTTTAAGATTATAGTGACGATCTGGACTGATGGAAGAATAGTATGCCATACAAGACCGACTAATTTTGCACGTTTTCTGTGACTTAAGTTATTATTCACTTGTGTGTGGAACATTTAATTATTAATATTAGTAGCTGCAGTAGCAGCAGAGCGCGCGCTTCCTGTAGCGGCGATATATGTACTAAAACAAATGCGGAATATATAATAATTCAGTAGTAGGAACGCCCGAGAGGACGGACTCACAGATATACGAAGCTAGTGGTGCCGGCTGGAAATACTTGAAAATTGGTCTGGTTGTATTTACCAACCTTTGTGGCAGATCTGTGTGTGACAGAAGATTAAATAGTTTTGCGGTTGGCAGAGAAATTGTTCAACGAATTGTTGCTTGTCGTGAAATGTTTTGTAAGATAAATAGTGGTTTTTTATTTGCACTGAATTTGTTATATTGATTTTGCAGTGTGTATTCGATGAATTGAGTTCCCGCTGAAGCAATCGTATAATTAGTGTTCTCTGACTATACAGATGTGCAGTTTTATTATTTGTGGAAATTAGTAAATATGCAGATAAATAGATAATTATTCAATACCCGTTGAACATTAGCATTACATCTAGATGCCCTAGAGCATAGGCCGGGCCTAGATATTTCTTCTCATATTTGAGCCTCCTCCTATTTATTATTAGACTTTATGCTTTTATTACCATCGTTAAACTCAATCCATTATTGTTTCTGTGTGTTCCTCTGTTCTCAACCCGTCCTAATAATAGAACGTCATATTTTGACATATATTCTTCCTAAGGCCAAAAAATCGCAGTACTATAAAATGGTAGTCTCTCGCGAAAGTGACATACTGTCCCGTTTTCTGTTTTGGGACCTCTGGTAGGTTAGGAGAGAGTTGTTTCTTGACGTTGGGAAACAGGAGGGCGGGCTTCTGTTGCAATGTATGGCTTCACGTGTGTTTTCTCCGACAAGGACTGCTGCCCTACCTTCTTGTCTCGTGTTTTAACAGATCCAAACTACTGTATATCCCATGATTTGAAATTCTGCAAATAGTTCTGTGAGTTCAGTATTCATACATGCTTCTGTGATGTCAACAACATGTACCATTTCTGTGTACTCAAGTGCTAACTCATTCATTCACTCTACTATCCAAGCTCCGCTTGCATTTTCGGTATATAACTTACCCTGTCTCAGGGCACACCACACTACTGCCTTCTGATATAGTTTTAACCCCAGAGAAATTAAAAACAGTTCTGCAGTAGATGTATTAATTTAACTTGCCTTAAATATTAAAATATTAATTTGACAGATCCTCTTATATATTTTGACAATGCAAGAAATTGATCACTATAATTTAAAATATCATGGTGTTATATCAGGTATTTTGATTATGAGATAACAGATCACACCGACGTAATTAATCACATGCTTAATAATGTCAGGTGTTATTTTAGCAATAAAATAACACCAGTTTAGTGCTTCCTGAAGCACTAAAAGGTGCTTTACCACCATTGAAGAAATACTATTTGTAATTATGGTTTCATAAGAATTATAACTACATCTCACCAGTCCAAGTTTTACACTCTGCCTCTTGCTAACTCACCGGCGGCCTGTTTTCATAGGGATTTTTTTTTTTACACACAAAGGCGCGTACAGGAACAGACGACTGCTGACTCCTATTAGCTTTCCCATCCCATAGCTCATAGTAAGCCTTTCCCACTAGTTTTCCCTGGAATACGGCCGGCCAATCGTTTAACACCCAGGTACTCTATCACTGCTGGGTGAACAGAGGGGTACACTTAAGGAATGGTGCCAAGTCAATCCTCCCAGGCCAGGACACGAACCTAAGGGCGGCGTATGTTACCACTGCGTCATGGGGTTGCTAAGGTATTTAACATACTTATGTACATTAGCATTTATGTGGCTACCATAAACTATATGATTTGTAACAGTCCACTACGGGCTCACCATAGCCCGTGCTACTTGGAGCTTTTGTTCCAGGTAGCGAATTTTAAACAACAACTATATGATAAACTATACAATACTAGGATTTCATTGTGTATTTCTTAATTATATTAAGAACGTGAATTACTGACTTAGTTATGTTAGTTTAGGTTAGATTAAGATAGGTTAGGTTTGGTCATATTTGTTTTAACTCAAAAAAATTAAATCATATATAAAATGTAATGGAAACCGTTGTCATTTCATACAAAATTTATAAAAATATATAACTTTAGGAAAACTCGGCTTATTAGACAACTCAGGCCTTGCAGAGAGAGAGAGAGAGAGAGAGAGAGGTAGGTAGGTTACCTGTACCCAAACAAAATTACTTATTAAAACAAATCATATTTCTAATACTTGTAGTCCTGCTGAGAATCCCATTAAAGTTACGCTGTAGAATGTTAGGTAGTAATGTTAGTTTTAAACACGGCATCGCTGAAGGACACAGACAGGTTTATCCACCATTCACTACCGCGCGTCCTAGTGGGAATTACCCTCTAGGTCGTGAGTTTCGTATGATTGTTTACAACACATCAAAGTAGTGGCTGCAGCAAGCATCACTACCAACAACAGCAACTTGAACACGTTACCACCACCACCACCATCAGCAGTATTTCAGAAGCAGCACCATGAGCTGAGAAACAATAGCACCACTACCACCAAACGTAGCAGCAGCAGTTGTGGTGGGGCTGCGTGGCAGCCGCCAGGGGACTTCCCAAGAAGCCCATTTAGCATTTTGTCTTCAACTGTGTTGCGGTTATTAGATTTCCCGCGCATTGACTTCCATCCCTCGCCCCCGTTTTCCCCAAGTTTGGCGGGAGAGGCAAGTTTGTTGGGTGGGAGGGGAAACTATAATTACTCTACGTGGCGACTTAGGTCCCCTACCACTGACTTTATGACGAAGAAATATTTTTCTTCCTCCCCCGCTGCAGTTGACACAGTTTTTCTGTTTTTGGCTAACAGTTTTTTTTCACTCAAGTTGTGAAAGTTAATTACAACAAGAAGTTTCTCAAACAGGACAAGTTGGCGAGTTTGGAGGTGAAGGGGAAGGTGAGGGCACTGCGACCTGGTAATTGAGGGTTTCCTGACCTGCTGGGTGAGGTTAATGTGACCTGGTGGGGTGTTATGACCTACTGAGGAAGCACTTTAACCTAGGAAATGATGCCATTGTGATATGGTAATCACGGGGTATTGTAAACTTGGTAGATTGTGTAAATAGGAACACTTTATTGCTCTCGCACTCTCGTGCCCTCATTCTCGCATTTTCTCATTTGTGAAGTTATTCTCGTTCCTGGGGTCGACTCAGTCCCCCTTTAGAAGTCCATAATGGAACCCGCCTCCGTCCCCCATTGTCAGACGCCGTAGGTCTGCACTTTACACAGACTTGTCCATTTAATGGGGATACTTAGGTCTGCAATTTGTGTGTTCGTTTCTAATTTTGGTTTGCGTTTGGATTTTTTTTTTGTGCGTTTTGGAATTTTTGTTGTTGGCCGTTTTTGGAAAAGCGGACGTATATACCATAGGTCTCTACCTCCAGCAGCTTGAAGAAAAATGATTAATGTTCTAAAAAAAGATACCGGACAGGGTAAAGATGTTAACCCGCTTTGACCACAATGTTCATGTAGGCTGTTAAACGCTCTGACACCTGGCTGTCAAGCACATTGACAGCCGAGTGTAAATCACACTCGATTTCCTGCAGCCATGCTGATGACGTGGAAGGCATGTAATTCTGGAAATTTAACTTATATAGATCACAGCCTAAATCCTAAGCCTAAACAAATTTACTAACCCAAACCTAGGCCAATGTATAACCTAATCTTGACCTAGTTTTACTTTAGGAAGATAACTGTCAATATTGACTTAATTGTCACTGGTAAATCATATACATTATAGTTTTGTGTAATAGTTGGGCTTAGGGTATGGTAATTGTTTTTGTCTGTCGATAATTATTGTATTTACAGTACTGTGTGTGGATAAAGCACTTTAGAGAGGTGTTCAAAGCTTGTTAATGCAAGAGTTTTGAGTAGTTTCTAAAGTGCTTTGCCATATTAACGATAATTTTGCCAATGTTAATGAGGGGGCTGATGATTTTTTGGCCTTCACTAGACACGTGACTAGCAACTGATTATGTACTAACGTCTCTCAAAGTACATTGCCCGCATTCTAATGTTCCAGTAACATTAGAATTATGTACATTAGCATTTATGTGGCTACTGAAGGGTAGATGCTCAATATCTCCAAAATGTGGATCTTGTGTGTGAATATGTTTGCAAATAACTTATTTTATAGTGACTGAAAGGTATATATACAAACTATGGATTGTTGAGCATGTAAAATACCTAAGCTAAGACTATGAGATTTAACAATAACTTCTCAAAATACAAATTAATATTGTTTATTAAACCATTTAAGAAAAATAAATCCATTATCAAGACAAGTTCGTCCTAGCTGGTCATTTCCAAAAGTATATCCGTAAATTTATATGTACTGTACTTTGAAATGAAAAACGGCATTTTCTCAAATGTTATATAGTTTTTTGTGTGTAGGCCTAAAATATGTTAATTGCCAACAAATACCTGGCCTATTTGTTTTTACAGTACGTGGATGAAATACCTTGAGTAT
>WNGS01072847.1:3663767-3681123 GCA_020271785.1 Procambarus virginalis | reverse complement strand
GTTCCAACAGGAATAAGGTCATAAAGCCTATGACAACAGTAGGAAAAGAAAGATGATAAAATATATATATTAAACATACCTCAGGATTAATACACAGATGTTTTCGTGAAGCCATAGCAATTCCAATGAGGTTAGATGACTCTTCAGTTTCTTTCTCTATGTAAGTCACTAACTTTCGAAGCTCCTCAATTACCTGCAAATATAAGTTATATAACCCAAGGATTATTTATTTATTATGCATTTAATCAGGCAAAGTTGCCCACTCAACAGATCCTGGAATAACAAATCAGTCTTGAATTCAAAATAAAGCTCCACATATTAAAGAAAATCATCAAAATCATCAGAGAAAACAGTAGTAGTCCACTCCACAAGATGGCTGAGGAATGGAAAAGATAGTCAATGTGAGAAAGTCTATGAGTTTTGTAGTTTTAAGTGGCATCTCAATACTGTAACTCCTTGTTCCAGCCCTTTGATTCCCTCCCCCTCCCAAGACCAAAGGGGGTGAAATAGGCTCGTAGTGAGGGGTCCTTCCTCCCCAGACCACATAGGGGGTTATGTTGAGATCTCTTCACAGCCCCCCCCCCACACAGTTTTTTTTTTTAGAGTAAAGGCAAAATCAGTGTTTAGGAAGTTGTTAGTGCCATAAGCTACAGCAGCTAGATGTAACATTCAGAACCAATTTGTTAAACAAATTTGTATTGTATACAATTAGAATAATGACAAATTATTAATAAATTTATAAATACAGTATTTATGGCCCTATCTGGAAAGTAGCAAACAAGCAATTCCAAAACTAAACTTTGATGATTCTGTAAGATATTAACATCTCCAGTTTGGTTTACTAAGGTCTAAAAAGTTTAAATTTTATTTTCTGAATTTCTTTGCATAACTAGCAATTTTATGAATGTATTTTACTGAACTGGAGATGAGACCTGTGACTAATATACTGAGAAAATTGTTAAAAAGCTCAACACTGCTCTGAATTTAATCAATTAATTTGCCATAATTTAGATATTATGGTACTGGAGAGAAAATAGAAGACAAATAATTTTTTTTAGATTCCAACTATATAACAACAAGCTGAAATTATATACTAAAAATCTTTTTACAAACTGTAACATCTAAAATTTCCTGTTTGGAAACGCTCAACTTTGTAGAAAATGATTTCCTACTTTTTCTATTTCTGGAATTGTTCTGGAGCAATAAATAAGCTTGGAGAGATTCTGTGGAAATGCTCTCAGATAGGAGATGGTTAAAGCAAGTAGTGTGATTGTCTTTCCAGTTCCAGAAGGCATCTCCAATATGCAGTGGCCCTGAAAAAGAAAAGAAAGTTTATAATAGAATAGTATTAATACATTTTGAAATATATTCAATGCATAAGAAGAAACTATTAAACAAAATAATGCACACAATTTGAAACTATGAAACATATTAACGAATCTTAAAATTCGAGGTAAAAAACCCTAACTATGAAATATATACATAAATAGGGAATTGAATGGAATGAGCCACTCCTTTTTGAGCTGTCAACTGGTTGCTCCTTGAGCAGGGGCCAAGATTCAACCAGATCATTGCTCATATGCCAAGCTCTGATCAATTTTAGGTCCCCACAAGGAACTTTCAAATACTGTAGTCTTTCCATATACAGTACTGTAACTAGGGTAGGAACTCAGTAGAGAGAGTATTTTAATCCAGACGTTAATCTAGGAAACTTGTAGGAAACTTCACCATAAGACAAAGGCAACTTATAGAAACAATAAGTGAGAAAGATTTTGAAGGTGATAAAATTCCACCATCAACACTAACAGTTTATGTAAATGGAACAATGTCAACAGCGACGGGAGACATCTCCCGTCCACGAGGCTAACCATAGCCCGTGCTTCTTGCCCCGCTCCTGTGCCAGGTAAGTTACAGGCTCACCATAGCCCGTGCTACTTGGAACTTGTTCCGAGTAGCTGAATCTATAACAACAACATTACTACCCATTATAGGCTCTTTGCCCATCATATCTTCTTGTCTAAGGAATATATTTTTACTAATAACATCCAGCTTGGAACTCTCACACATTGCCTGTTTATGTTTAATCAGCTAGTGAGACACATTTATTTTGGTAGCAGCTAAATTTTCTTAATAATTTGTTAACATAACCATATGAATATTACAGTATACAGTACAGTACAATATTATACAATTTTTAAGTACTGTATTTTGTGTTGTTATTTTCACTAAAACAAAAAGTTGTATTTTTAGAATAAAAAATATTGCCCTCATATGCAGGACATACTTCCTTTTCTACAAGAACAATAAGTTTCCAAATACTGTACTGTAGTTTTCTCCATTATATTTTAAGAAATACTGAAAATAGGTTCAAATTTATTTACTATTTTTTTTCCTTGCAACATAAAAATGAAACAATGTTAACTAGGGCAACATTAAACAAGGTTTGACTTTACTTGAGAATGTACAAAAATTTGTATTTAAGACCTCCCAGAAATGAGTCCCAGAAATGAGAGGGCTCAGCTGTGAGAACAGGTTAAGTGAATTAAGCCTCACAACATCGGAAAAAAAGAAACAGGTAATATGATCACTACATACAAAGATACTAAGAAGACATGGCAAGATGGACATAGGCAGAATATTTCAATTGAGATTTGGAAGAAAAAAGAGAACATCTATGGAAGTCTGACATGCAATTAGGTAAACAAAAATGATGTAAGGAAATTATCGAAAGATGACTGATACATAGAATGCCTTATAAGAAAGTTGTTAAAGCTACTTCCACCAATCCTTGGATAAAAATACAACAGAACTTGAACATCAAGATAGAGGTAAGCAGTGATAGTTAAGCATCTTAGCGATCACACACTGTATGCTATTACAAATAAATAACTTTATACCCACTGCAAATATTCATTTGGATTACAAAGACAGACAATTATCAATCTGCTAACTACATGTTACTTTGACTGCCACAACATGGCCAAAGGAGCTGAAAACAGTAATTTAAAATCAATATGGCAAATTGGTAAATTAAGGATGGGAACTGTAGTAACTTAAGAACTACTCTAAGGAGTTTTACATTCCACTAAGCACCCTATTTCTTGAGTAGGGCTCAATTGGTTTTTCCATTAACCAACTTCCCATGTAATCACCTGGTGATCTTACAGATCATCCATCAGTTACTGTGCATCTAAATTTCTGGGAGACTGGGTCCTGTCCCAGTAGTAGTCCACTACATGGTATAGTACTGAACATCCAGAAGTCCTTTAAATATAATGAAGATACGCTTAAACAAAAAAATTCAAGTACTGTACATACTTTGGCATCAAGGGTCCTCTTTAAATCCAACATGTAAGAGTATTGTTCCGGGTAGATAAAGTCATATGGGAAATACACCTGCATCCCATCAACATCAAGCCTGTAAAAACAACAAAAAAGAGCATTACAAAGTTTTTAATTCAATTTATTTCAATACCAGAAGAAAGCCTAGATTATGACATGCATTTTGAGCTTTATTTGAAAGAATTTAGTCAACTCTTAAGATTTTTTATCTTTAACTTGTTGCTAAAATGTTTATCAAAATATTAATCAAAATATGTCTGTGGCCAAATTTATTATGCCCTGAAGTGTTCAGCTAATCAGACGCCAGGCAGTTATAAAAATACATGCTAATACTAAGTGATATGATTATTATATCCACCTTCCTTTTAATATTATGATGTAACAGAATAATAATAACATACATACTTAGTGCCAATAAGAATATACTTCACCGGCATCCATGACACATGTTCAATTTTTTTTCCATGTACCAGTATATCTTGTTTTTTTAAATCTTTTCTGCATTTCTTGTTTCTTAAATCTGTTTCCATGTATTTCTTGTTGTTTAAATCTGTTTCCATGTATTTCTTATTTTTTAAATATGTTTCCATGTATTTCTAGTTTTTAAAATCTTTGTTTGAATGTAACTAAAATAAACTTGAATTGTTATTTTGTACCAGTGGCCAGATACTGACAACTTTATCTTCCTCTATACTGGATGAATACAGGCCACTTCAAACACAAGTGTTTGCATTTGCAAACATTTAGAGCTTAAATTGTAATTCAAAGTAACCTAAGACACCTAAACCATGAAAATGTATGATGTATATTGTATAGGTGTACACAAGTTACAAAAACAAGCTACATATACAGAATTTATGAATGAATTATGGAATGTGCAAAATTAATGTGTTCAAGATAACCTTATACCTTTGCCTGAGACAATTTAAGGTAGAGATTACAAAGGCAGACATATACACCACTTTGTACCTAAAGATGGCTCGACTGTAACTTACCCAACCTTACCCAGGATATGCTCAACAACAAACTCCTATTCTAACAGTCAAAACCATATATACTATATCGTTAGGTTAGAATAGGTTGGGTAGGCCTGGTTAGAGACCAGACCGCGGGGTCATTGATCTCCGGAACCAACACAAGGCAAGGTATCCAATTTACCTAATAATAATAAAAATATTTATTTACAGTATGGAACAATGGGTATGTGAGATTACATAAGATTGGTATTTTTACATTCTTGCAAAGCCACTAACACGCATAGCGTTTCGGGCAGTTAATCCAAACGTAAAAGCCAATAACTGTATACCAGTAAACTTACAACATGCTGACAGCTTTTGGCTTCTTCTTGGTTGTGAAATACACGCGTAGTGTCCTTAAAGTCTTACAAATGGCCTTTGATATTAGCACAGTTGAGAGGGGAGTGTGTGGAGAAGAGCAGGGTGCTGTACCCTGTGTGAGCAAGGACGGCGAGGCTCTGTTTACCTCCCCCGCGCTATATTAACCCTCCCTCACCTCACACACATGGCTAATGTAAACACCTACAATGTCTATATATATACGTATATAAAATGCAGATAGCAAAATAATTACGCAAGTATACATAAAAAAGAGTTCCAGTTATCAATTATTACAAATACAAATGTAAAAATATATATATATATATATATATATATATATATATATATATATATATATATATATATATATATATATATATATATATATATATATATATATATATATATATATATATATATATATTAACAGCTAGGTACACACAGCAATGTGCTGCTTCCCCTTATTCTGTATGAAAATTACGCAGTGTATATTAGCTACAAGTTCATCTACCCCAACCCCCACACACACAATCCTAGACCAATCCTGGAGTATGCGGCCCCCATAGAGCCCGTACCTTGTCAAGCACAAGGCGAAGCTTGAAAAAGTTCAGAGATATGCCACTAGGCTAGTCCCAGAACTAAGAGGCATGAGTTACGAAGAAAGGCTGCGAGAAATGCATCTCACGACCCTAGAAGACAGAAGAGTAAGGGGGAGACATGATCACTACCAAAAATTCTCAGAGGAATTGACAAGTAAAGATAAACTGTTTAACACGGGGGGACGCGAACAAGGGGACACAGGTGAAAAACTGAGTACCCAAATGAGCCACAGGGACGTTCGAAAGAACTTTTTTTCAATGTCAGAGTAGTTAACAGATGGAATGCATTAGGCAGTGATGTGGTGGAGGCTGACTCCACACACAGTTTCAAATGTAGATATGATAGAGCCCAGTAGGCTCAGGAATCTGTACATCAGTTGATTGACAGTTGAGAGGCGGGACCAAAGAGCCAGAGCTCAACCCCCATAAGCACAATTAGGTGAGTACACACACCCCACCCTCTCACAGGGAGGGTGTGTGTAAAGGCATAGTGGTGGTGGGTGGAGCAGAGGTCCCCCCCGCCCGGGAGGAGCAACACGTGGTGGGCTGCTGCTGCTCCTCGCTCACACCTCCATAACACAACTCTCACTCCCCCACCCACATAACAACCCATAACTTGTAACACAGCCGCCCAATTGTGCGAAACACAACACTTGGTTGTGTTGTGTTCCACTCTCACGCATGCACTTGGGGACGAAGTGAGAGAGGTCCTATGTAACATCATGATTCCTGTGTTGACTGTAGTGCCATGGTTTTCAAGGTAATTTTCTGTTTTTTTTTTTTTTAAGTTTAGTGAGAAATGTTTGCTGACGCGATATGTGTGTGCGATGATTTTGGGACATTTATTAATCACGATCAAGTTCAAGTATGTTTATTGAGACAATAGGCTATTTATTTCTATTTCTAGGCTTTATTTCTTAGGCTATTTCTACCCCCCTAACTGACGTTCTTGAGTACAGTATTGTAATAATGTCATACACTGAGCTTGGAACTCTGGAAAAAGCAAAAGAATAAATTACAATGAGAGGGTTTGGGGGGGGGGGAACAGGAAACCATTACAGTATTTATATACAGTATATTATTGCTCATCATTTGTTATGTATAATGAGACCAAACTAATCATTCTCCAAATAAAAGCGTGTACAATAATTCCAGTGACCTTCCAATGTTCTAAACTTTTTCTTAAGGTAAAGAGTTAATATTAACTTTGTGGATCAGAGAACTCAGGAGCAAAGGAACGACCAGGCTCACAAAGTTATAGTAAATTATAACATCAATTATAATTAACTTTGTGAGCTTGGTCATTCCTTTGCTCCTGAATATTCGGATCCACTGTGTTGTACAGAAAAAAGGGTCATGCTGGATAACATAGGCTTTTTTCAGACTTACAATTTATGACCTACTGTCATACAAGCTTAGTTTAGTTCATTTATTATGCACCCCATGCCCATCTTGTGGGCGGTAGTGGAAAGGGTTACAAAGGCACATAATGGGCTCAGGGACTGAATCCCACAATTCATTTACCTAAGCAAGTTACAATCTTGATGAGCTAATACAAGCTGCCTGCTGGGAAGCCAGTGGTGAAGGTATCGGTAGAGTAAATAATGATACCGAAGGACTGTTTTTAAAATCGAGCGTTGCAGTGCTTTTCGTCACCACTGTAGCCACCCAGCAGCAGGCTGCGACCACCACCACCAGGTGGCAGCACCACCCAACCCTGTCACCAAACACCCAACCCACCTCATATATCTGGTTGTGTTCAATGTCGGGCTATTTTTAAAATAGGGTGACCTGGTTTCTTTTCACTCAATTTAGAGCTTGAAATCTTTTTGAGTGTATTCTGGATAGTAAGCTGTTCTTTGACTGAAATGTTATCTGGCCTGTTTCTTATTTTAGCTGAGCAAAAAGTAGTCTGGTGGTGACCAACAGTGTTATTTCACTGAGCATAAACCAGTTTGGGAATGATGCAGATGCTACCAATAAAGTTCAGAGGTATCATGTTCAATAAACTAGGAATCCATTGTACAGTACAGCATATGCCAATATGGGATCCTAGTAGAACAGTGGAATTCATTCTCGACTCGTAATCAGGAATTCTGGGTTCGAATCCCAGGCAGGACAGGAATGGTTGGGCGTTTTTCCTATCGCCTAATTTACCTGTTCACCTAGCAGTAAATAGGTACCCAGGAGTTAGTCAGCTTGTTGCGGGGTTCCATTCTGGATAGGGTCGGTAATTTGACTTTGGGGTGGGGACCTGAATATAATATATATATATATATATATATATATATAATATATATATATATATATATATATATATATATATATATATATAATATATATATATATATATATATATATACACTGCCTGTCCCCCAACATGACATTATTAATATACTGTATATTGTATATTATCATACAGCAAATGCTTTGTATGCAGAGAGAAATTGGATATAGTAGGGGGCATTTACATACAGTATAAGAATATTCATTATTGCAGTATATTGAGATAAGCAGGCATGCATTATATGGTACAAAATTATCATATTTTATAATTAACACTGCAGAATACTAAGAAAGAAAGAATAAAGTAAATAAAGAGATGCATTATGTTGGTAGATAGAGGGTAAGGGACATTTATTTTTAACAATATTTCCTAATGCATATACTTTGTCGAAATGGGAAAGATTTATATTTGTCAGAATATTTCATATTGTTTGTACAGTATTGCAAGTTGAACCAAATCTGATATATATATATATATATATATATATATATATATATATATATTATATATATATATATATATATATATATATATATATATATATATATTGTTTCTGTACCAGTAGATTTGATTAATGATATAGTAATAATAATGAATCATAGCCCCTAATCTAATGGAGATGGACTAAACTTGTTTTAATCTGAAAGTCACATTTATAAACATCTGCAGTTGTTTGAATGTGCAGATGTATTTTAGGATTATCCTATGCAGAATTTTCTTTATAGTCTTTAATTACAGTATTTGGCGAGGACATTAAATCATTTATCATTTTGATATTTAACATCTTATGAGGTAAAATACATAATTTTTAATATATTTCAGGCAAGAATGGATTGATGTTTATAAAGCAGTATTTTCTGACGACATCAGCCGGTGGAAAGATGCAAAAGACACGATGATTGTGTGGCAGGCAAGGCAAGTGCAAGATAATTAAACACAACTTTATGCTAAAAAAATAATAGATAAAATGTATTATCCTTTTATGTACAGTATACAATACTGTACTGAATTTATGAAAATGTTCAAACAAAACATGCAAGATATTTATAATTTACAATATTATAATACAGTAAGGAAGATTGAAACTACCTGTGCCCTATTTTCCTGGTACAGTTTCTCAGCACTATAATATATTGTAATACGGCAGATTAAAATTTGAAATGGTTAGAATGGGTTGGGTTTTCAAATTGGTATTATATTTATTGAATAGTAGCCCGATCAAGTTGTATATTTAGGACTAGTGGTCTGGGTCTAGTAACCTTAGATATGCATGGTATTTCTGTTTAATGGGTTGGCAAGCATACGAACTTGTAAATCGTCATTTGGAAGTGAATTGTAATAGGAGTGAGTTTATAGGGATGAGTCTGTATGACTGTTACGTCTGGTAGTCATTCTGGGTTGCACTGAGCTTTTCTGGAGTACCTTTTTAGTACCTTTCTGATCCTGCAGAGATCTTTGAAAAGATTTTGGTGGCCTTTGAAATCAAAATCTTTGAAGAGTTTTGATTTCACCAGAATTTCATCGTTCCTGGGTGTGTGTGAATCTGGTTTAGTGATAAGTGCTTTCTATATTCATAAAGGTCTGTTTTTGTATGGTGTTTTCATGTACAGTAGTTTACATGAAAATTAATACCTGTCATGACCTGTCCTAAATATTTATTATTCATATAAAGAATACAATTAATAATTTGTTTCTATTTTTCAGGGTTAATAAGTTGCCTGCTGGTATTGATGTAACTTTGCCATTACTTGAAGCCAAGTTAGTAGGTGCCGACCCCACAATTGAAAACTCTGTCAATCTATATTGCTTGCAACAGCCGTACAGAGGTGAGGCATGATTTTGTACAACTGTATAGCATCCAGACATGTTGATGCGTTTGCCCACTATCGTACCAGTGCAATTATCCTGGCATTTGTTTTAAGCCCCTGGAGTACTACTGTTACATGTTGTATCATTTGTGGAAGGCATTAAATAGCCTCCTGTAATTGAGTTGAAATTTCTTACTGTAAACAGATTTAAATGATATGTGACATTTTGCTTTGAGAGTGTAATAAAATATTTATATTGAATCCCATGTAAGGTGTACTCCACTTCTTCGACTGCTATAATAGTACAGTTGCTACCCTCACACTGAAGATATTTAATCTTGTGCTGTATCTTTGGCCCTTAAAGAAATGCTTGGTCATTAAAAAATTTTGCAAGTGATGGTAAAGTGCAGCAGGAGATTACATTCTCTATCCATAAGCTTGATACAAGTTTTTAATATATTACACCATTGTTTATGCTTTGGTTTCATAGTGACACAAATATATAAAATGTACACATGGAAATGTAATGTGTGCTTTGGTCTTATTTTAGTATGTACTGTATATGTAGGATATTAGTGAATTAGAGAAAATGGGGAAACCAATTACTGTATTGCTGTTTCATTGTCAGTGCTCTACTGTATTGACAAATAAGATACTCTTTACTGTTGAGTCAAAGGAGTCTTCTGTAAGTTTCAAAATCTTTCCAATAATTGGCTGATTTCAACATCTTCCATTCTAGGTTTGTGAGCTCTATTGTGAAGCTGCCTCAGACAAAGTACTATCATCAGCAGACAATGCATGATCTTGCAAGTGAAATTGAACTACCCATACATCTTGTTGATCTTCGGAATGAGATAATACATGGCAGTGGGGGTTGGGCAGGTGGCCAAACTGTTCAGAAGGCACTCGATACTGCGTGTGACTGGATCAAGGTACAGTATACACAAAATATGTTCGTTGCTGATAATTCATGTAACGATTTTTGTTGAGGGCATCCTAACTATATTGCTTGAACCTTATAATTTTCCATTCTTTTCTTGTGTTCTGCACACAATTTGGATTACATTATTGGTAAACACTTTTCCTCCTGTGCAAAATTATGAACAAAAACTACATCTAGCATTGATCCCTTGTGAGAGAGAGAGAGTGGAACTTGCAGAGATGAGAGCAAAGAAATGAGTGAAGTATTGAGTAAGTCACTAAAATAAAATAGGGATCCTTCCAGGGAACTGTGCTTACTTCAGTGCTTTTTCTCATTCTAATGTCAGACATATAGTACCCAAATTATAGTACCATATCATCTCTTGCAGATCACCCTGGGATTTTTATTTTGCTTACTCTTATAATATTCTTTAATATTTTTTAAATGAACAGAGCTATTATTGGGATGATGAATGGAAGAAGATGCAAAAGACTCCAGACGAATCTTCAGTACCACAGATACCACAAGATGAATGGCAAAGGTTCTTGAAACTTCTTCAGTTTCATGCTACTCTTGTGATCCCTGAATCACGCACTGCAAAGTTCAAGAATAAGTTTCGAAAAAAGGTAATTATTTAATTTTAAAGCTCTTACTTTCTCATGGGCACGTACATCTTGAACTATAGTTATTTTCAACAACTGTACAACAAAGAATGCTAAGACATAATATTTTTCTTTATACAGTATAGTATGGTACTATAATGTATGTCAACTGTATATGATAAGCCACCCACCATAAGGCCTTTAGAAATCTGAATAGGACATTCTGGGACCAATTCTGTAATACGCGTGTTTGCATGGATGCCTTATCTCGTAAAACACAAAGTGAAGCTGGAGAAAGTCCATAAATATGCCACCAGACTAGACCTAGCACTGAAAGGTATGACAAGAAAAGACTTGAGGTATTATACAGTACTTCAGATCACTGGAAGATAGAACGATTCAAGGTAAGCATTACTGCTTACAAGATTCTTAACAAAATAGATGAAGCAGACAAGAACAGATTATTTGAAATGGGCATTTCACAAACAAGGGGCCATTAGTGGAAACTAACTACATAAATCAGCAGTAAACATAAGAATTTGAGTCATAGTAGTTAACAAATAAATGCATTAAGAAGCGAGGGAGGAAGACTCCATACACAGCTTCAAATGTAAACAAGATAGAGCCAGATTGACTTTGACTCCTTTATGCAAGCCCAATTAGGTAAGTTTAATACAAGCATTTAGGTACAGCCCCACTCCTGTGCCAGGTAAGTCCACTACTGGCTCACCATAGCCCATGCTACTTGGAACTTTTTATTACAAGTGGTTACATCTAAAACATCAACAAGTATTTATTAAACCAATTCTAGAGTATGCAGCACTAACTTGGAATCCTAATCTAATGAAGTACAAAAATACTAAGAGTCTTGCTTGAACTAAGAGTTCTAAGCTACAATGACAGGTTAAGGCAACTAAATCTTACAATTCAACAGCAGAGAATGCCCGGAGGTGATATTATCACTACACACAGACATTTAGGAAAATAGACAAGCTGAACATGGACAGACTTTCCAGAGTAAGGCAAGGAAACATGGGTGAAAGCTTGATATGAGCTAAATTGAAAGAAGAAAACGAGTGAATGCAATAATAGTAGTGGCCGAGGCTATCAATCGCAGCTGCAAGAGCAAATAGGACAAAAATGTTAAGAAAAAAGTAGTGCAACATGTATATAATGTACAGTATAGGCAGTGGGTAGGACCCAAGAAAAGTTCGGTTTCACTCCCCATATACGTACAGGTTAGCACTCCCTTTTCCTTCTCTGTCTCTGTAAAATAAGTCTTAAGTCCTATTGTAAGTACAATAGAAATAATACGACCTAAATACAGTATAATACAGAATAATATACGTGAGCTGTGCAGAATTATCTACAGTATGCACAGTCAAGGAATGTACTGGGTTTGCAAAAATGACAGGTTAATATGGGAAAACATAACTGATGAAAAAGATTCCCGAGTCTCGGAGATTAGCATTCACAGAAAAACTACCAGGGATATATGCGGACTGTGAAAAGACAACACTACATAACAACCAAAACTCTGGAATGGGTAGTTTTGAGAACCACAGCAGTAGTGTGGAGGGAGAGGGTATTGTGGTACAAAACAACAGCAATATTGCAGAGCCAGGTAATATAAACAATGAGAGCAACTGTGGGAAAGAGTGCATAAACGAAGGACTTGGGACGAAAGATGGAGATGACCCCAATAAAGAGGTAGCCAAGACGGGCACAGGTATAAATATCCTGAAAAAAAAGTAAAAACTGAAAATATTTGTAAATTCTATACACAAGGAATATGCAAATATGGGAAATAATTGGATATGGGGAATTCCAAATATGGGAATATGACAAAATGCACTTTTCTGCATCCTCGAAAATGCAGGAACATGTTGGCGAGGGGTACATGCCGTTTTGGAATGGAGTGCAGATACTGTACTTCCACCCTAAACTATGTAAATTTTCAATTGGGGACAAAAATGTTACAATCTTCAGTGTCCTGAAATCCAAGCGAGAGGTACACAGCGTTATAGATGGGAAGATCAGTATGATACTACTGGGAATTTTTTAGAGGAAGGCAGAAACAGAGTAGAACATAAGAGAGAGGAACAGTCAGATGGAACCACTGCAGGATTACAGAGGGGAAGGGAGATACCCACAAGACTGGAATACAAAATCAACAAGCACACAGGCACTACACCACACAACACCCGCACTGCTACCAAAACTGGACGAACTACTACCAAAACACACCCTGGATCTGGGTGGAGAGGGGGGAGAACTACCATAGAATCGAACTCAATATTTGGTGTATTTACAGAAACCCACATAAAAGACCACATGGATAGTGAAATGTGAGAGTACAGTAATTAGGTCAAGTGGAGGAGTAGGTCTGTATATTAAAGAGGGACTGGCATGCACAGAGCTCCTGAACTCGACCAATGAGGTAGAGGTACAGTACTGTACTTGGAATCAAGGTAGAAAATATAAATCTAATTATTATTCTAATATACAAACTGCCAGATGCAATAGTTGAGGAATTCACTGAGCAGATCCACAAAATAGAGAATATCCTTGATAACCTAGCAAACCCAGCACCAGATATTATCTTCCTTGGAGACTTCAATCTACCCAGTTTGCAATGGAGAATAGTAAACAATAACATTATAGCAGGAAATCAACCTGGAAATAACCAATCACAGGTCAGAGAACTACTGAGATTTTGTGACAAATTCTTGCTCAGTCAGCAGATTACAGAACCGACTTGGAACGAGAACATGCTGAACCTCATATTCACGAACAATGATGAGCTAATCAGAGACATTACTGTCTCATACACTATGTACTCGGACCACAAGCTCATTGAAGTGCAAACTAACATTAATAATGGTAGTAGTCCCAAGAGAAAAAACAAGCGAGAAGGGTTATTCAATCAATTCAATTTTAATAACAAAAGGATAGACTGGGAGAAAATAAACAGGGAACTTACAAACATTCAACGGGAAAATGTTCCAAGTAATAAAAATCCTACACAAGGAATAAAAAACACTTCTGAAGCATATGAAGTCTGTCTGAAACATGTACCTTAGAGGAAGGCCAGAAAGAGGTCCAATGTTGAAAGAGAATGCAGACGACATTACAAAAGAGGGAAAAATTAATGGATATGTTTAAGCAGACACACCTTTCTATACGAAGAAGGAATAATTTAAACGGAGATTGAAGAAATCTAACAGACTGAAGCATTCATATCAGATTGACGAAAGGCAACTAGAACAGAAAGCAATTCAAGAAATAAAGAAAAACCCAAGGTATTTCTTCACATATGCTTAATCAAAAACAAACACCACTGCCAATATTGGACCTATTCGTAATAGTGAAGGTTCATACACAGAGGATGACAAAGAAATTAGTGAAATCCTAAAAAAGCAGTATGAGGAAATGTTTAGCACTCTGATAAACAGCATGAAAGTGGAAGATCTGGACAACTTCTTTATGCGTGATATCCAAACCCCTGTAAATATAACTGATATCAACATGAGCATGACAGATTTTGAAAGAGAAATTGACAATATGCCCATGCACTCAGCCAAGGGTCCAGACTTATGGCATTCAATATTTATAAACAAATGCAAAGTGCCAGTAGCACAGGCACTCAGTATAGTGTGGAGGAAGAGCTTGGACACTGGGGAGATACCAGATGCGCTTAAAGCAGCAGACATTGCCCCTCTACACAAGGGAGGGAGCAAAGCATTGGCAAAGAATTATAGACCAGTTGCACTAATGTCCTACATAATAAAAGTATTTGACAGAGTGATCAGGAGTCAGGTCACTATTTTCATGGAAACCAATGACCTCCACAATCCAGGCCAACGTGGATTTAGAGCAGGAAGATCATGCCTCTCACAGCTACTTGACTATTACGACAAAATCACTGAGGGATTAGAAGAAAAACAGAATGCAGATGTGGTATACACGGATTTTGCATAGGCATTCGATAAATGTGACCATGGAGTGATAGCACACAAAATGAGGTCAATGGGAATAACTGGTAAAGTAGGACGCTGGATACTCAGTTTTCTGTCGAACAGAACATAAAGTAACAGTCAGCCATATAAAATCGAGTCCAAGCGCAGTTAAAAGCTCAGTACCTCAAGGTACAGTCCTTACACCACTGCTTTTCCTTATTCTCATACTGTATCAGATGTAGACTCAAATACAAGGCACAGCTTCATATCATAAAGTTTTTGACTGGGCAGCAGAAAATAACATGATGTTTAACAGCAATAAATTCCAGGTACTCAGATATGGTAAAAATGAGAACCTTAAACATAATACAGGGTAGAAAACACTGTCAAATTTGCCCATAGTAGGAAAGCAACATGTAAAGGATTTGGGAATAATGATGTCTGACGACCTAACGTTTAGGGAGCATAAACAAGCAAATATTGCGGCAGCCAGAAAAATGATAGGATGGATTACGAGAACTTTCAGATCCAGGGATCCCATCACAATGGTTGTACTCTTCAAATCACTTGTGCTATCCCATCTTGAGTACTGCTCAGTACTCACTTCCCCATTCAGAGCAGGAGAGATTGCTCAAATAGAGGGAGTACAGAGAACATAGACGCGATAAAGCATCTAGATTATTGGGATCTTCTCAAAGCTCTCCAAATGTACTCACTAGAAAGGAGACGAGAGAGATATCAAATAATATACATGAGAAAAATACTGGAGGGTCAGGTCCCAAATTTGCACATTAAAGTAACAACATACTGGAGTGAACGATATGGAAGAAAATGCAGAATCGAACTAGTGAAGAGCAGGGGTGCCACAGGCACAATTGGAGAGAACTGTATAAACATCAGAGGTCCAAGGTTGTTCAACATATTCCCAGCGAGCATAAGAAATATTGCCGGAACAACAGTGGACATCTTCAAGAGGAAACTAGATAGTTTCCTGCAAGGAGTGCTGGACCAACCGGGCTGTGGTGGGTATGTGGGCCTGCGGGCCGCTGCAAGCAACAGCCTAGTGGACCAAACTCTCACAAGTCGAGCCTGGCCTCAGGCCGGGCTTGGGGAGTAGAAGAACTCCCAGAACCCCATTAACCAGGTATCAACCAGGTAATAGACATTCATGAATGAAGTCTGCAGCCTAATAGCTTGCTCTGTTTTTTTTTTTTTTTTCCTCTTTATTTCATACTTTTAATTTTACTTTCCTTTGATTTATTTCATGCACATAATATGGAAGGTATGGAAAGATTATGTTAAGGAATTACAATAAAAACATTTAGTTTCATGCACTCTGGATATCAGATGACTGAAATAATATAGGGGCTCAGTGGTTAGGGATCATGTGGCAAATTTTAAAACCTTAAAAAAGTAGAAATCAAGTTTACTATAATTAAAAAAATATGCACAATAGATTCTAAAGTCATGGGGATTAAGATTTATATGTAAGAAAGTTGTGTATTTGAGCATTATTAAAGTAGACCAAATGTTGTTTAAAATATTTGCATATAGGCCATCTTGCCTGATTAATTATACTGTATGTGCTTTATATGGTGAAATATTCGTACAATATAAATTTTTAGGCTATGTAACGCAAAGCATCTGATACTGCTAAAGGATGTTCTATTAAATACTGAATGTTAAATTTCAGGCTTGCCTTGACCTAGTTAAAACGCTAGAAAATTATACCCTCAAGATCCACAAGAATGTATGACGGCTATTGTGTCACATTTACTTGTTCCAGAAGCCATGCCCAATCTAATAGAGCGACTTCAGCCTAGTGAGTTATTTCTTGAACTTTCCTTAAAGAATGCAGTTTATTGAATGTTTAAATTTTGTTACAATATTTGCTACTTTATATATTTTCCACAATCATGTTTTTATTATTGCAAATGGTAGAACATACTTTTATGAATGTTGTATATTGCTACCTTAATCTTATGGGAAAAAAATAAGGATTTGAGTTAATCTTGGCTGTATTATTTGGCTGCTCCCACTTGTAAGATCTCATTGTGGCCTTTGACATGGGATGCACAACTGAGCAGTGGAGACAAACAGCACAGTGCAAAGAATTTTCAAGCATTCCTGCATGTCTATATCGTAGTAAGGGAGTCATTGGAGAAATGTATGAATCCAGTGCATAAATGACTATGAAGGGTCAATCCAAGCCTCTCTAATCTCTCATTGGCAACACATGTAACTGCCAAATGAGCACTCTCACTATCAGCTGGGCTGTCAGGTTCACCACCACCTGCTGCCACCAGACAGCAGTGACACAAGAAGGGTGGTCACAAGGAGCCATGTGATACAACTGTGAATGGAGCCTTACTTCTAAGCTCTTACTTGAATTTGTTCCCGTATGAAATAAATATTAAAAACAGTAGAAAAAGAATAAATAAACAGAATGGGAAAACACCTTGGGCACAAAGTGGTACTCAAAGGAGGTGCCTTGCAAGCT
>WNGS01072847.1:3642456-3661167 GCA_020271785.1 Procambarus virginalis | reverse complement strand
AAATATTGAGGTGTGAGTTTTCAGTTGTATATATATATATATACACACACACACAAATAAAATACACACACATTCATACATATACAGTGGTATGCCACCAGGCATCTCCCAGAACTGAGAGGAATGAGATACGAGGAAAGGCTAAAGGAGCTGAACCTCACATCCCTGGAAAACAGAAGAGTAAGGGGAGACATGATAACCACCTACAAAATTCTCAGGGGAATTGACAGGGTGGATAAAGACAACTCTCTCAGCATGGGTGGGGACATGAACAAGGAGACACAGGTGGAAACTTAGTACCCAGATGGGCCACAAGAGACATTAGAAAGAATTTTTTCAATGTCAGAGTAGTTAATAAATGGAATGCACTAGGAAGTGATGTTGTGGAGGCTGGCTCCATACAGTTTCAAATGTAGATATGATAGAGCCCAGTAGGCTCAGGAATCTGTACACCAGTTGATTGACAGTTGAGAGGCAGGACCAAAGAGCCAAAGCTCAACCCCTGCACGCACAATTAGGTGAGTACATGCATACAGTACTTCATATGTACAGTATTTGACTGGACTTTATCCAGGGATGCATTCCTGGGTACGTCACCTTTTACCAGTTCACTCGTTGTTTTGTTAACACTTGCACTGTGCTTGTACTGTACTTAGTACAGCACCTCCTGATGTGGATTTTTTTTCTTTACTCCACAATATGAGGTCATCATTTGTTGACATCCTTGGCTATTGCAGGTATAGTACGCACTTTCAGGATAACATTTCTTGGACTTCTACTGACCTAAACGTTGACCTCCATAACGATAAAAAGCACAATATAAAAATTTTGAAATAGAATATGATCTGTAAGAAATGACTTTACCTAATGATCCAGATTTCAAAGTGGATTATTAGTGGATCATACTCCTCCAAAATCTAGATTTTTTCTAATACTGTACAGTAAATTCAAGATTTGGAGGGAAGTCCAGTAGCCGAATTTGATCTATTGTTTAGAAGGATCCGCTATAGGGAGGTTTGGATTTTGGAGGTGCCTCTGTAATTATATTTTATAAATTGGGGCTTTGTATAAATAGTCCACAAGTTGAGAAAGTTAAAGTAAACAAAATGTTTGCTTGTATTGGGTAGCAATAATTACATTATTAGCATAATTAAAATCACATTAACATATTGTCGGGCACAATTTAAATTGTCCCCATTAACAATGTCGTTGGGCACTGCCTGCACTGAGCATTTTTTTTTTTTTTTTTTTTTTTTTTTTTTTTTTTTTTTTTTTTTTTTACTGCATTACCTATTTTGCAAGTCTCAAAGGTCTCTCTTTTCTATTCTGTTTTTTTTTTTTTTTTTTCAATTATAAACATAGCTATTTAATGTGATTTTAGGGCAATTATGAATATTGATTATACAGTATGTGATTATCCAAATATATTATAGATTACAGTTATTCTACTGTCAAGTTATTTTAGGTAATCAATATTTTATTTATAGGTATTATAAGTTGTAATTAGTTATTATTATAATTGCTAATTAAATATTTTTATATTCATTTCAGGTCATCATTAAAGATCATGTTGACTAATTATTATAGAGGATTCAAGTTCACATTTACTATATAGTTATACACAGTACTAATGATTGTGTTATTATAGATAATGAAACATGATTATAGATCATAACACTGTAGTAACTTTAAATTATGATTTCTGATTATTATATTTTATTGTACACACACAAATTTAAGGATACTGCATGACTCAACATCCTGTTTTTGCAGAATCTTGAATTGTCCTACTGCAGGCTTCACTGAATCACAGAAAACGAGTATAATGGAGTTACTTCAGATTCTGAAAGGCACAAACATAGATGATTCAGAGCATGCAGAGAAATCACTGAACAATGTAAAAGATGGTGTCTACACCATTGATGATATTGCCGAGATTGCTCGGGGGCACTCTGAGAAAACACTGGCTAAGGTGGAAAGATGTAAAAGCTCTGTCGCCTTTCCTGGAGCAGGTAACGTCAAGTAACGTTAAATTTTATTTCGGTATTCTGTAGGTATGTGACGGGTTGACCTCGGCTGCCCCATACCTTGGAGGAAAATAAAACAGGATAACCTTTCTTCCATAAATGGCCCGTTTTCTTTGGTTACACTCACATTATTGTCAATTGGTGGTTTATGCCATTTTCACTTTCAACTTTACTTTTTTTTCTATTATCTGTGTTACTGTTTCTTTTAATATTTCTACTTTCCCACTCTCACAGTGCTACCCAGGACCAATTGATGGTGGTGGTCCAACTGCATATGAAGGTCTAAAATGCTCATTCAGAAAATTCTAAAACATACAGGCACCTGAAATGTCTAGAGATTATTCTAAATGCTGCCACCTCTTCAAAGATGGAAGAGATTTCAATCAGGGGGAATATTGCTCATACATGCAGTCACTTCCCCTAAGTATAGAGAGTATCCTAATGTGACAAAGGCATCAAACATACTGTTATATATCTTGTGAACTGTTTTTATATTCAGGCATGGCAGTTGGCAAGTGCTTATTTGGACCGGGTGGGATTAAATTTCTTTACATTCAATTTCTTTATTTCCATATATTTTCTCTGAAGTTGTGGATGGAGGTGGCTTCAATTACAACCATACTTCTTTCAGTGCATTCCATTTCTTTACCATACTGTGTACAGGTGCTTTCTTACTTCTCTCTGGCTCATTTGCATTTCCAGTTTTCACTCATTTTCCATTAATTTTAAAAGTATGTTCTTGTCCACCTTGTCTATTCCTTTCAATATATTGTACATTCTTTAGTGATGGTATCTCGTATCATTTTTAAGTGTATATGTGAGCATTTGTGTATGTGTAGTTACTGGATCAAAGATGCGCTTGTTGTGTTTTATCTTTATAATCTTTGCTATGTGACCTTTGAAGCTTTGATGATTATGTCCAACAACAGTATTCCCTTATGTATATTCTTCTCAGAGTTCCACTCTATTTCGAAAAGATAATCTTTATACCAAATTTCTTATCCTTTGTTTTCTTAATTTGAATCTCTGATATCTTGTCATTGATGTGTAATACAGGGAAGATGACCCCAGACCTAAATACCAGATTCATCGTTTATACTCGTATTTGCCACTGTTAGCACCATTAATGTTATACAATAGTGTTATTTCTTTAAAATTATTTGTCTTCTAATTCAAATAAAACTGAACTTACTTGGTTAAATTTTTTTACTACTTAACTGCATGTTTCCCCATGGAATTTTAGTTCATCAGTTTATGTATAACTTGTTTGCTTGATCTTATTAAATTTTAAAATACTTTAGATTCATATTGTTTCTTCATACAGTTGTGACGGACATCGATGCTCCTTTGGGTGTCCTTGCTCATCAGAGAGAGAATCCAGTCTTCTACAAAGAACTGCTTCTTCCTAGTCCAGATACAGGAGGAAGTCCTATGGCCAAAAGACGCAAAACATGAACCTTTCGGATACTGTACATTAAATCTATTAAATTGAAAGTCCCATATTTTGAAGGATATTGTTCAAGACCGTTGAAAGGCCATTGTGTTAATTTTCTTTAGTATGCAGTTTGCATAGAAAAATTAAAGATGTTTATGGAAAATATGATTGCTTTGATCCAACAAATCATTCCCTGGGGAAAAGGGGAGCGAAGGTACATAATTAGCAAGAAAAATTAAGGATTAATAAAGCACACGTAAGTTGCTTGAGTATTAATGGAGATGCACATAAAATTAGAATTACTTATTTGGAAACATCAGTACTACTGTTCCGACTTTGTTACACTAACCTCTGGAGTTTTCATAACTTAATCAGCAGATAAAACATTTATAAATATTAATATAAAAGTCATGTATTAAACCTGCCATCAGTGGTGGCTTATTGTGAAGGTTAAATCATTAGTTTTCCTGCTATGTATGTATATATATATATATATATATATATATATATATATATATATATATATATATATATATATATATATATGAGCACTATAAACTGTATCAAAATTTACACATTAGTCATTTATCTTGCATTTATATATAAGTCCAAGCAGGTTGTGATTTTATCACTTACATGATATCCAAATTGATGTGTATAATTTGTTTTTGCGTCTGCAGAACTATCGTGTATTTAACATTTACACTGGGTGCTGCCTTGCGTCGCAGTAACCGACCTCTTATCTTGCTTGTTGAGATGGCATAAGTGCCAAGGCCTCTGACGTTACTTTGGTAGGTGGTATCCCATGGCTCCAGGGTCCATTCTCTTTATTCATACTTTTATGGCATATTAGCTACTACTGATCTCAATCTCCATTGCAGCCTGGTTTATTTTGTTGATGCAAACATTATTTTCCATCTCAGACAATCTGTTGCACACTGCACACACATCATTGAAGCTCTCTCAACCCTTAAAGTGCGGTTATCATCCTATGTCGATTCCAAGACGTAATCTGGTTATCATTTTATGTTGAGTTTGGTTAATATTCTCTGGTTTTATACAAATGATGTAAATATGGATATAATACATCTATGTGGATGTAACAGACTTAACCTTGACCTATGGAAAAAATTCGGCTATCATTTTTATAGCTTACTATCGATATAGATGCTTTGTACCATAAGCTATTCTTGGTGACTCGGATACTTTTGATATCGTTTGCCTTATGCGTTTCTGTTCTCATATTGGCATCCTTGGTGATATTTAGCGCCCTCTGATGCACACTGCACACATCATTTTCTGCACATTTGATGGTGCTACATAGCCTTCCTGGTTTGATGCCTTCTTTTGATAATTACTTTCTTACTTGTACCATAAGCACAGCAATTGATATCATGCTACGTCACGTTCACAATGCTTCTTCGGACTGCTCCCAAATACTCTAGCCAGAAATGTATATGCCTTCGTCAGAATGGGTTTTTTGATACTTGGCACTTGCCACCTCATTTTGAGGAAGGCTGGTTGTTTGACAGCCTGGATGCCAAGTGGTTACTCTTTATGCCATCTGGCTACACCTCGGCAGTTTTTTCTGTTCCAGCTTTTGTCGATCTAATGTATAGAGTCCTTCACTGCTTGAGAACCAGAACAAAGCCTACACTTGGGTGTATGCCAGCAGTCCTTAGCTTTGTGTCGATAGTCATAGCATACTCCATAGGGCCATCTACAAAGTCCAAATGGTTTGGTGCCTTCTTTTAATATTTATTCTAAAGGGTCTGTATGCCACTCCTTGAACCCTCTTGGGGAGCATATGGCCCGACAAATCAATACTAGTCTGGTGGTTCAGGTTTGATCCAGATTAAGGTAAACCTATTAAGAAAAATATCAATCTTTTTATATTCATACTCTGCACTCCTGGTATCTCATAGACCGAACCTAGTGAATATTCTTGATAATGATATGGATATTCTTAAATGTTCTTGTTTCTTGATGGATTGTCTTGAAGGGAGAGCTGTACACCACCTTTGTTTCCCTAAACAAGTTCATCCATAATATGCCAAACTTTTCTTGAATTTGTACATGTGGGGAGTTGACATGTAGGTGTATCAGGTCAGCAGTACTGTACCTGGTTTGCAATGGTGGCTCAGCATCTTGCTTTGACAAAATCTTCTCTGCTACAGTTGTGCCATTAGAAAAAGCCAGATGTGTGTACTCTTTGATGCTACTGGATGGTCTCCATCCAGATGCTATGTTCCTGCTGTTCATGTAACATTTTGTTTAATATATGAACAGAGTTAAAATTACCTACCATACTCGGTGCGTGAAAGCATTGAGTAGACCTCGGCACCATGTGAAATTTCAAACTAAGTTGTCTATATTCCCTACTTGCTAGCAAACTCTAATCAAAATGCTAAATATGTACCCGACTCAAAAATCAATTAATCCATGGGATAACTGGGTCCAATCAGTAGATTTTGTGAATACAGTACACCAAATACAGTGAACATGCTGCATTATTAAAACACTTAACAGTGAAAAGCATCACTGACAGATCTTGGGCTATGGGTAATGACATGTATCAGTGCTGCACTGATGGCTCTCTAGAAATAGGTGAAAGATCTACAGGATGCGCATGTAACAAACTGTAATGATCTTCTCACGTATATGACATTGATGCCTGTCAAAGTCGGGGGGGGGCTAGTAAGACTTAAACTAACTTGCAGGTATATAATTTTTAAAAAACAATGGCAGTGGGATTATATACTGTGACTTGCAGAGGGCACTCCTGGCAATGAATATATGTAGTAATAACGTCTAGAAAATAGCGATATTTATTTGAATGTATTTATTTTGGCTGCTAAAGAAGAGAGATTGGAGATTAAATTCCATTGGATTCTGTCACTTGTAGGCATTTCAATTAAATCAATGTTTTATTAGCAGTAAGAGAACCCATCCTCCTGACATTATAGTACCTTTATCAACTATTTTGTCATGCATGTAAGAAAAGGCAAAACCAAACATAAACATTCCTGGTCCCAGTATAACATACATGTATCTAAGGTTTGCTAGGCCTAAGATAGTATTGTACTATACTGGCTCTCAAACATTCATATTTTCTATGTGTAAGTCGCTTGATTAATTTAGATTCAAATGTTATAATATACCATTTTCTATCTGTTGTGGCAACTCAAGAGGATGGGGTGGACAAAAGTAGATACAGTATAAAAGTATATGATTGCAATTTGCCTTTGTAAATGAACCCAATTACATCGTTATTCAGTATTTGATAACCAACTGTACTATATGAAGAACATAATTCTCGCCATGCTCATGGAGGACAGAAGGGATTTTTACATATGCTGGTTAGCATTGTCAAAATTAATGGATACATCTGTCATGGGAAATAAACTTAAAAAG
Organism: Procambarus virginalis; assembly: GCA_020271785.1. Taxonomy (NCBI): domain Eukaryota; kingdom Metazoa; phylum Arthropoda; class Malacostraca; order Decapoda; family Cambaridae; genus Procambarus; species Procambarus virginalis. The sequence goes on along the minus strand of WNGS01072847.1, from coordinate 3,654,291 downwards.
AAAAAAATTATTCTTAACACTATTTCATCTGAATATAGTATTTGTAAATAAGTAGTATATTGTCAGTCTCTATCTCCCTTCTCATCTTCCAATTTCTCTTGTTGATTTTAAGCTCTTTAGGTGTTTTACCTGAACTTTTATCTTTATCCTTCCTTTGTCTTTGCCTGTTAAATAATGGTGTGTGTACTCATATTGTCTCTGGCACTAACACTACCTTCTTTATTGATCTTTAACTTTCTCCTTTTCTGCCTCTAACCTGAATAGGCAAATCCTTGACAACCTCCATATTGGCAATCATTTCCCCACCTTGTCTGTGTCATATACCCCTCAGTCCATTCAACTGAACTGGTCAGTACAACAGCCTTGTATCTTATAGGGTCATGGATTGGTACCATTCCTTTCCTTTTCCTCATATCCCAGCTCCTTGTCCTTATATCCCTTTCCAGTGCTGTATGGTTGTTTTCGCTTAGTGCTTTCTCATAATTATCTTATTCTTCTCTTTTCTCCATCCCAGTGGCATTTTGACAAGAGCTGACTGGAGTTGCTTCACCACCTTAAATTTATTCCCTGCTCATCACTATTTACTGTATATGCCTTGCTTCCATTGCCTTACATACCATGATATGCCTCCTGCAGCCCAAAGAAGCGTGTTTCTTCACTCCAGCAACACCCGCTCCACCGCACCTTAATAATGGACACCATTATTTGAAATAATTGACTCAGACGAAAAAGTCCAAGTGGGAGTACCATCTCCCCAATATCTTAATCCCTACAGCCAGGATAACTTCCTACTCTAGGCCCTCCTGCAAGCTCTACGGACAGCATCGCCGTGTCTACAAGCAGCAAGACGATGTCCTAGGGAGGACATTGACCCGTCCATCTACAGATCTACAGTATCAGCTATTGGTAATGGTCCCTAACAGCTTCCACTTACGGTCTATTTATGCCTGTGTCACCTGTTGGGTATGCTTAATTTTCTTCAATCACCTGCTCCTTCTTTTCCCGTTCCTCCGCCGGCCGTTGCTACACCTCGCTCCAGCAGCCTTTCTCCTACTCACCTGCCCGCCCCACTTGACCTTTATCTAGTCAAAGCCTTAATTCTACCAATTTAATTTCATCCAGTTTATTATCATTTTATTATTTATCCAATTTATTATTATTATATTGTTATTCAATTTATTATTTTATTCAGCTATATTTACATTGTTAATTCAATAAAAATTATTTATAATCCCACTCCGGCGTTTTGCACAACCTCCGAAATTTAAAATTATTTTTACCCTGAAACAAATATATGCATAGATGATTGGTTACCCTACTTGAGTACTTCTCGGATGCTATCCTATTGATTAGTGTATTAAACTTAGCACTGTTTCTTGAAAACTTGTGCGGAGCTCAAGAGATCTTACTTATAACCCTGGAAAAGCTTAAAAAACTCGAAGATGCCATAAATTTTTAATGAGAGCTTGCAAAGAGCTTTCATTCATAGTCATGCTAAATCTTTGAGAGAGAACCAGTTACCTAGCCACACGCGGCCACCATTTTCAGAAATTCTACGAGTTCTAGCTGAACAATCTAAACTTAGGGAATTTGACAACCGGTATTGGTGTCTTCTTCTGATAATTACTTACTTGAGAACCGGTAGCGTCTACTATTAACCGTTGACTGGGCCAACATGTGTGAGTGACAAATTCCAACATCTAGATGGTCATTCTGGATGAAAGCAACAACTGTCAAGAATGCTGCTGAAGAGGCCCATACTGACTGACTTAAAGTTCACATTGAAAATATTCAGCTTATAAATCAGTAGTGCCGTGGTTGAAAGGGTTTTCAACCACGGGGTGAAATTTCTAGAGTAATGCCTGTAAATACAAAACTGAGAAATCGAATGGGACTAGAGCTTTTGACATCAATCTTTAGAATCAAAATATATCTGACAAAATGGGATATGCTGCTCATCAGGTAAATTACCCATGTCGACTATGCCAAAATATGGTTGTGTATGCAGAAGAACACCTTCGTTCAGTGTTAAGATTAATGCTTATCAACCTCTAAAGGTTTATGAAGGCAACCACAATTAAGTGCTTCTGGAGACAGTCCAGAGACCCAAAGTCAACTATCAGTGTATGTACACCGGTCGAGAAGCGGGGATACACACCTCTCCCTGTTGATTATCTTCAACTGTAAAGTCGTGGAGGGACACATCCATAATTATGCTTCAAGCAGCAAATACTGTATTTAATTGTAAGTTATCCTAATTATCGCATTTTTAATAAAATATATTACTCTGTAAACCGTATCAACGCGCTTAACGAAATATATTGCGCTACTTTTATTACAAATTCGGTACTAAAAGCAGGTCGTTACTTTCAGCAATTCAGGTCTGGCAACCCTGAGGTAACATCGAGAAGTCGCCAAGATGGTGAAGGGTGGAGGACTGCGCCATGTCTCTCCAACCGAAAACCACAGTGTCTCTAAGGAATCAGACAAACCACCTACACATGGCAGGCACAAGGATGACGCTGATCTTTCGCCCTCTGAGGAGGAGGATAAAGAGACTGCTTTCACAGACAGAAATCGAGTGGAGGCGAAGCACCGCCACCCTGAAGAGGTAAACAAAACTCCCTCCCGACCAAAAGACCTCGCGCTGCTTGCCTCTCAACCAAGGTAGGCAAATTTCTCCTATTCTGGAAATTTATATGATTTCCTTTGCAGACAGTACAGCCATGGATAAGAGTGCTCTTGATGTTAAGAGAAAACAGCATGAAATTTCCATGATATTTAATATTAGAGTACATATATACCAGAGGGCCTCAGTCTAGTCGCCTCGACGAGGACAGGAAGCAAGCGGAAGCAAGATTCTCGAAGATCCCTTTCTTCCCATTTGTCCTAATGTTATCAAACTGTATTTTGAATTGTAATAGTGTTTTGCCATTTAAGGCTTTGGCGGGTTGGCGATTCCATGGGGTTTTATAACACCCATGGTTGAAAGTACATCTGTTTTCTGTCCTTCATTGTAGCGTATTGAGCTTGAAGCCGTTGCTCTTTGTTCATTACATTGTGTAATTGGTTGGTTGGATCTTTTGATGAAGTAGTCTGGATCAATATTCTCCAATTTGTTCAGTAATTTAAAAGTTTCGATGAGATTAGCCCTGTCACAGCCCGTCCTCCTAAGGTTTCCCCACCCAATGTCAAGAAACTGTCACACTAAAGTGCCTTTATCCTAACCTACCAGAGCACCCAAAGCAGAAAACAGGACAGTATGTCAATTTCGCGAGTCGCTTCCATTTTGCAGTACGACAGTTTTTGACCTTAGAGTATACATCAAAATGCGATGCTCTATTAGGAGGACGGGTTGCTGTCATGTCTGGTATGCAGTGTTCTTTTTCCTGTGGCCCTCAATCGTTCCTGGTATGAGGGTTGACTTAGTTCTGGAATTATTTTTGTCGTCCGGCGTGGAATTTTCTCCAGAGCAGATATGCTTTTCTGAAGATGAGGTTTTCATGCTTGGATACAATAATCCAAGTGCAGCGAACCAGTGAGTTATATAGTTGAATAACTGCCCTCTTTTTCCTAGAAGTCAAAGGGTTAATTGACTATCCCTAGAGTTTGGTTGGCATATTTTTTTTTTACTGTAGCTCCTTGTGCAACTTCTAGTGATTGGAGGATTCTGCCTACAAGGTCCTTTTCCTCAAATGCTGCATGATAATGTTGTTTTAGTAGTTGTGATGTGCACAGTTATGCCCCCATGTCTTGCTTTTTAATATCGAAAATGCATTTGGCAGTCTTCCAAGCATTTGTGGATTCATGTAGATCTCTCTGCAAGGCCTCAATGCAATTTTCAGTTCTTACTTTACCATAAATCTTAGTGTCATCTGCAAGTTTGATGATGTGGTTTCTAATATTCTCATCGATGTCATTGATGTATACGACATGAAAGGATTGACCTCAAAATGGTATCTTACGGCAGGGAATGAGAAAGGAAGGAGAAAGAGATGAAAAGAGGATTTGGAGGGTAACATGAGTAAACAAAGAACGGACGTGAATGCCAGACAAAGGTGTAGGAGATGCACACGAAAAAATAGTAAAATCCTTGAAAAATCATGGCTCAATAATTTTTTTTTACCCAAAACAATTAAAAATTTATATAAATTTCCAACTGCAAAATTGTCACAAATAAGTTATAGAAATAAGTTTTGTATTTTTTAAAGATAAGTATAAAGTAGTGAAGAGGATGTGCTCAGGCGCGGTGTTTGTCATTACACCATCAGTGGACGGCCTGCTCATGTTCTCTCAGCAACACACACACAAGCTACGAGCTCGTGTGCTGGACAAAGACCCCCTGGGTGAAGGGAATCATATGTCTTGGGATAACATAGGAGATGGTTTTGCTGCTGTGTGACGGGTGATAAATGATTGTTAGTGTGGCCAGTATAATGGTTACCAGCCTCCGTCCTCCTGTTCCTTATTTTCTCTATCCTCTTTCCCTTCTCTCCTCTTATCCAACTCCCGTTTGCTGGTAATTTCTTACGGCGTCTTATTTTGATCTAAATATAACATTTTATTTTTTATAATGCACCTTATGTGGTCTCTCAAAATTCCTACAGTGTTTTTACTTTTCATATATATATATATCTGCCAATATTGGTGCCTTTTCACCAGTGACCATATTGTTTGTGATGACAATGTCTACATTTGTCCAGTACATAAATTAACATATTGATGTGTCCAGATTCGTACATGATTGAACGAACAAATATTGCATGTACCTAAGTGCCATCTACTTTTCTGAAGCAGCTGAATTGTTGCTGCCCGTTTGCGTCAAGTGTTGTTCCTGTCTGGGGCAGCGGCTCCTTCATGATCCGTTTACTACAGCGAATCTTTTGCCGTCTGTTAGCGACGGATCCTGTGTCGCAGAGATTACAGTATCATCAAGCAGTAGGAGCCTGGAGAGGTTAAATGTCTTATTACCTTTAGCTTCTGCTCAGTGTTCATTATTTATCTTATTAGTGAGTTACATTTTTAAATTTTTTAAATTTTGCCCCGTGGGGCAAGTTTATTGGGCAGCGTCACTCATCTTGTGAGTGGACACACCGCCATAACAGCATATACAACACTCCCCAATAGGAAGAAACCCGCTGGGTTGTTCATCCTGTCACTTGTACCCAGGCACAGCTGGGACTTGCTTAACTGTCTCAAGTGAACAGCTCCTCAAACAAGAAGATTAACATCTATCAACCCTTAAAAGCTTACGTTATCTTGCGGGTGCAAAATGGGGAAATCTTTTAAGAACAGTATCAATATTTGACAAATAGTGTTTTCCCCGAACTCAAACAATGTGAGGTTTATTATTCTACACATAAGTGAGTTACATGTGATTAGGTTAAGTGACTGATTGCTCCATTACTTCCCTCGGAATTTCAGATTTTCCTTGACATTGAGCTCTTTTATTCAAAATAACAGTAATTAGCGGCAGAGCGCTTCTATAATTCTATATATGTATATCGAATTATAAAAAAGGCCAAAAATTGTCGTACAAGAAAATGGAAGCGGCTCGCGAAAGTGACGTACTGTTCCATTTCCTGTTTTGGGTGCTCTAGTAGGTTAGGAGAGAACACTTTAAATTGACCGTATTTTTGACGTTGGGAAACCTTAGGAGGACGGGCTGCTGGGGTACGGGACAGAAATAGGCTGTTTGGGGGTCTCCAAACTTCAAGAGGAAACAGGATGCCTCAATGTCAAACTGTTCCTCACAACGATTTTTGGCACTGGGTTATCTTGAGATGATGTCCAGACCTTAGCGTCCCCGCGGCCCCGAAATCATGAAGATTACCGAGGCCCGGTCCTCGACCAGGCCTCCATTTTGTTACTCATCCCCAGGAAGCATCCCGTAGCAGCTGTCTAACTCCCAGGTACCTATTTACTGCTAGGTGAACAGGTGCATTAAGGTGAAAGAATCTTTGCCCATTTGTTTCCGCCATTACCGGGGATCGAACCCGGAACCTCCGGACTACGAATCCGAATCGCTGTCTACTCGGCTGTTAGGCCCCAGCTGGGTGCCGGTTATGCCTGGCAAAATATTTTGAAAAAAATAAATTAGAATAATGTACATTATTTACTGATGAGAAAATTATCAGAATTTTTCTGCTATTCATACTTTGGCTGTAATACCCTAAAACATATAACTTCAGTACAGCCACATTTCCCACCCGCCCCCTACCAAAGGCCGACCAATCACCTTTCCACAGATTTGTAGCAAATGGGTAACTATTTTATTTGTTAATATTTCATTAATTATAAACATACTGACAATTTCACTTATCGTGATGGGAGAGGGAGGTGAGGGGGGGGGGGTGAGCAGAAGGGTGGGGAGAAGAGAGAAATGAGGGAGATGTGAGGGAAGGTGTAGGAAAGGGGGTAGGGGATGTGAGGAGAGGAGGATAGAAGAAGGGGGAATGGGGGGTGGAGAAACACACTATCCCGGGCACTATCCGGTACCCCTTCTAGTCAATGTGAGAGAATATCTGTTGGTTTATCTGCATGAGGTTGGAGACCAGACACTTGGGGCTAGTTTCATCCAATTTTGCAGGGCGAATAGTATAGGGTACGGGACAAACATAGACTGTAAGGGTCGATCCTTTTTGTCTTAAGAGCGGGTTGGGCCAATTAGTAGCCCACCCAGTAAAGTTTATCTCCCCATCAGCTTTAACTCCCCATCCCACACCTAATCAGTTAAAGGTGGCTGGTAGAGTCCCTACATTTCTTGATGATGAACGTAAATTCAGTATCAGTGAGATAGATGGGGGAAGGGGGGATTCTTGACGAGAGGGAAGACGGGGAGAGGGGGGTGTTTGAAGAGGGACAGGTGGAGAGGGAGAAACACGAGAGCGGAGAAGTGAGAAAGGGGGAGACTGGGAGAGAGTTTGGAGAGGCATGAGAGGGGGGGGGGAGGGATATTGGGGGAGAAAGTTGGGGAAGAGAGACACCCAGGCGCAGCCAGGTGCCCTTCCCAGACCCGGGCGCCCTTCCCAGACCCGGGCGCCCTTCCCAGACCCGGGCGCAGCCAGGTGCCCTTCCTAGTAAAGCATAAACGTTACTGTATATGTGTGAAGGTACTCGTATGAAATGGTGTGTAGAGTGAAGCTGATGGCAGTGGCTGGCCAGCTCATCCTCCGAATAGACAGTACGTTTTAATACTAAATGTAATAAGTACAATCCTGACTATTGGCATAGTACATAAATACACTTAATCGCCAGCATCGCACCAAAATATTGTGAATATTAGAGTTTACTTGAAAAGCTGTATAGAACACCACGACCTAACCTAACCTTGGAAGTGTAGGAGGGCACGCATGTAAATAGTATTTATTGCTTCTTAATTACAATTAGTACTTAACTTATAGCTATATTGATATTACAATTTTATTAAACTAATAAAACAAAACTAAGGTCTTTCAATAAATTATAAAGTAACTCAGGATATTTTAAAATTTTGTATAAAATCTCTGTTGTTTAATAAAACTGAAAAAGGAATTCTTTATATTTAAAACTTGTGTTTATCGAATTGATAGAATTGAACATGAAAATTTCAACCTAAAAATTTTGAGTGTATTAACCGAAAATGAGGAGAATATATGGGGAAGAAAATGTAGCAGCACAATTAAGTGTCTTTATGTACTATGCAGACAGTCAGGAATGTACTTATTACATTTAGTATTAAAACGTACTGTCTATTCTGAGGAAGGGTTGAGCCAGGCTCCTCCCTCCTTCCCCTACCAGACTCCATTATTAATGTCTCTTGAAAGTTAGTTTCGGGCTTTCCCCAAATGTATATACGCTTTCATTTTTAATATAGTTCAGCCGGTTGCAGTCGTCGTCATATGCAAGCTTGACGATCGTATTGTAATTTCCCGCCATATTTGCTCAGACCTTAAATCTTGTGTTTACGTTAGCAGTAATTACGAGAGTCTGGCGTGTGTTGGGGCGGGTCCCGGCCTGCTCAGGTGTGGAGCTCGCCTAGGCGCCGCTCAGGTGTGGAGCTCACCTAGGCGCCGCTCAGGTGTGGAGCTCACTTTGGCGCCCGCTCTCTCTTGCTCAGATTTCAAGTTACAAGCGCTTGTTATCTCTAGGCTACTCCACACTATTGGTAATTTTAGTGGAAATTGGCATTGCTAGTGTATACAAAGTTAAACAAAGTGGCGAAAATGAAAGATTTGTTCAATATCAATGTTCAGTTTTAAAGCAGCCTCATGCTGAAATAGTTGATAGTCTATATATAATAATAATGCGAGAAGATTAATCAGTATGTTCATAAATATTCATAAGTCAGACTAGAAATTTATCCCCAAAATTGCAGTACGGAGTCACACAAACGATTTCCTAACGAAGGATAGATTTCAGAACCCACGCATATGACCTGTCAGTGTAGACAGTCACAAGACAGGTGCATGCTGGGAAACTGTGTATAGGCTGTATAAACAATGGAATACATGGCTGCACTAGTAGTTGCACTAACAAGAATACAACGATAGCTACGAACAAGTAGAAGCAGAACTATACTAGTCCTGGGAAATGTTAAGTTTCGTTCTTGTTTCTTTTTTGAGCCCTCTACAAAATCCAACCCAGTCCCTATTTTTTTATACATTCCATGCATAGTTGATGTATGTATATTGTATCATTCTGGAGGATGGGCTGGATTTTGTTGAGGGCCCGAGAAGGAAGCCAGCAACCAAATCTAACCTAACCTAAGCCTAGTACTAAATTATGTATGTACTAAATTAGGTCTAAAACTGCCTAGGATTGCTTATTAATTAAGGCGTAGGGCAGATTATGTTAGGAATACTTTGTCAGTTTTTGTTGTTCCTGTTAGAATACAAATAGTACAAAACGTGGACATTTTCAGGAAACAACATTCCATTTTTGTTGCAATCCATCCTGTAGCTATAGGTACTATAATGTTTAAAGGATGGCTTGGTTTTTACTGTGACTGCCACAGATCAATACAAATAACAAAGTTTTAACATATTCTTGTAATCATACTTTACATAATACTGAAGAAAAGATGAGTCATGTCAACGAACAAGAACAATATAATTGCATGAAATGGCATCACTATGTAAACCATGAATACACAAACCACAATAACGTGAGCCATCTCTGAGACAATCTTTGGAGCAGGCCGGCGGGATCAAGCTAGTGTCCTGGGTCACCCCAGACGTGCGCTTTAACCCGTGCACCACAACATGCAAATGTTACACACCCTACAATCCACCCAGACGCAGTAGGCAGCCCCTCCTTCGAATAGACTACGTTTTAATACTAAGTGTAATAAGTACAAACCTGACTACAGGTTTAGTACATATATTTTAGTACATAATCGCCAGAATCGCACCAAAAAAATTATGAATATTAGAGTTTACCTGAAAAGCTGACCTAACGACCTAACCTTCTTAGTGTATGACGACAAGCACTATTGCTTCTTAATTACAATTAGTACTTAACCTATAGCTATATTGATATTAAAGTTTTATAGAACTAATAAAACAAAACTAAAATCTTTCAATAAATTATAAAGTAACTCAAGATATTTTCAAATTTTGTATAAAATCTCTATTGTTTAATAAAACTGAAAAAGAAATTTATTATATTTAAAACTTGTTTATAAAGATTTAAACATAAAAACTTTATCCTAAAATTTTGATTGTATTAACAGAAAATGATGAGAATATATATGGAGGTAAATGTAACAGCACCATAAGTATAATTATGTACTATTCCTGACAGGAAATGTACTTATTACATTTAGCATTAAAATGTACGGTCTATTCGGATGATGCGTCGCAGTAGGAGGAACCGAGCTGGTAGCCAGTCCAAGTTTCACATGTAACCCGCATCAAAATATTAATATTCATCTTGACCTTATTAATGAGATGATGTATAGCAAAAACATTCTCATTCTACTTTCATCTGAAAGACTCAGGGGTACCTGAAAAAGTTATTGCAGTGTGATTCTCCTGTTGCGGTTGGCTGTAAATATCTTTAACGTTCGGACTCCGGCTAAATGGCGTGGCTGGGATCGTTATCGCACAATTCCTTGTTGCACGTCAATGCCAGCTGCTTCACACAAATGATCTGCATCTTGCCAGAGATTTCCTGCCGTGAATTTTCATGGCGCTTTTCCTGGAGATATAACTAGACCTAACCAGAACCACAGCATGGCGTACGAGCAATACACATAAAGGTATATGACTCTTATTTAAATGCTAGTACAGTATTATTTTAGTTGCGATGGCGGGCAGTGGACTGTATTATTGACATTGGAATAGGTTTCGTTAATTACGTGTTTTTATGGACTCGACTCGCGCTGTTTTGGATCCTATTTACGCGTGCTTTTTTGTGTACGCGTTTTTTTTTTTTTTGGCGACAGCACAGGTTACTTAATATTAAATGGTGTTATCCTACAGTTAAATAGCGCAGAGCCCCATGGTTCGGATGAGCATTGAAACTATTCAATGGATGAAGCAAATCGGATGAAACTATTGACAATTCTTGTTTAACAATAATAAACTTTTAGGTCCAGAAATGTAATTTGGCCTGATACTTATACAATGGTTTATATAATGTAGATGGATAGGTAATGGTTTATATAATGTGGATGGATAGGTAATGGTTTATATAATCTAGATTCTAGATGGATAGGCAATGGTTTATATAATGTAGATGGATAGGTAATGGTTTATATAATGTAGATGGATAGGCAATGGTCTATATAATCTAGATGGATAGGCAATGGATTATATAATCTAGATGGATAGGCAATGGTTTATATAATCTAGATGGATAGGCAATGCGTTTATATAATCTAGATGGATAGGCAATGGTTTATATAATCTAGATGGATATGTAATGGTTTATATAATCTAAATGGATAGGCAATGGTTTATATAATCTAGATGGATATGTAATGGTTTACATAACCTAGATGGATAGGCAATGGTTTATATAATATAGATGGATAGGCAATGGTTTATATAATATAGATGGATAGGCAATGCGTTTACGACACGACAGCAGTATACAAGTTCAAGTATGTTTATTGAGACAAAACAAAAATACATTTCAAAGGGATAGAGTAGCTTAGGCTATTCCTACCCTCCCGCCCCATCTCCCCAGCAGTATACGCAGGAGCTGCGTGAGAGAACTCTTTATTAACATCCATGTAGTTCGTGTTAACTCTCTTAAGATACGTTAGGCTGTGAGATGAGTAAAGAATAATATTTTTTGGTGCGAGTGTGGAGCGTACATAGAGTATTCTGCACCGGGGGGCGGATACATTATCTCCCCACTCTAAATCATTTTACATATTAAACAAAATACTATATTCTGAAAGCAGTACCTAAATTAATAATTGTAATGTGTTTATGCAAATAAACACAAATATAATAAAGCACATTTTTTTATAATAATGAATTGTATTTAATTGAAATTCAAAGAATGTTTAATAGTTATCACTGAGTCGTCGTTAAAGAAAAGAGAATATCATTCTGAAAAAAATCGAAATAATAATTCTTGCTAAGAGATGTATATTTTTAAAATACGTCAGATAAAATACACCAGATGCCCAGTTGTGCTTCAAACAAGGTCACTCTGGTTATATATATATATATATATATATATATATATATATATATATATAAACATATTTATTTTATTTATTTATTTATTTAACTCCTCCCCCTAGAAACACAGTTGTTCCAACTCCTCCCCCTCCCCTGCAACACAATTATGGTCCACCCCCACAACACTATTGTACCCTCCTCCTCCCCTACAAAGACA
>WNGS01072847.1:3599791-3619347 GCA_020271785.1 Procambarus virginalis | reverse complement strand
TGATGGATGCTACCTACCAGTTCCTGTTGATGGTTCTGAGGAAATTTTCTTTGGCCAGTCTCACCAGGCCTACTAGTTGGCATTCTGGTCAACCAGGCTGTTGAATGCAGCTGCTCACAGCCTAATGTATGAATCATAGCCTGATTGATCAGGTATCCTTTGGAGATGTTTATCAGGTTCTCTCTTGAGATCAACTAGTTATGCCCCTTATGTGTAGAGGAATGTGTTGAGAAGTCTTGGTCCCTTAACACACTGATAGAATTTTCTGTGTACCTAATTGCACCTCTGCTTTTCAGCAGGGTATATTTTGCACTTCTCACCATGCCTCCTGGTCTTATGAAAAGTCATATCTGTGTGTGCAGATTTGAACCAGTCCCTTGAATATTTTGTAATTATAAATTGTTATGTTGCCTCTTGCCTGCACTCCAGAGAATACAGATAAAAATTTTAAGTGGTCCCAGTAACTTTAGTGTTACATTTAGTGGATTTGGGCAGTAAATGACGTATGCACATTGTTCAGTTCAGCAATTTCTCCTGCTTTGAATGGGCAGTTAGTGTGCAACAATATTCCACCCTAGGAGCACTAGTGTCTTAATAGCATCATTGGCATCTCTTGTTTGAAAGGTTCTTATTACCCAACCTGTCATTTTTCTTGAAGTTGTGACAGCTACTTTATTGTGTTCTTTAAATGTAAGAATGTCAGCTGCAATGGATGATACAGTACTATACAATAGTTTGCGTTCTTGTCTGTGCCCAGTATGAAGATGAGAAAAGTACCGGAGCAAACACAGTTCCTTGGGACACTGAGCTTTGTAGCCTCAGTAGAGTATTTCACTCAGTTCTTTGTTGTTATCTGTTAAAAGTTCCATCACTCTTGTGCAAGGGCCCAGTGCTAGATGTAGCTTTTGTTCTAGATTTTGCTTAGGAGAAAAGTTTTTTGAATCCTGTGTTTCACATATGGCCTTTTGCTCTTTCCTCATTCTGTATTTTATGTGATTCTTGCAACCCGATTGTTTCTATTTCTCTACATAGCCTTCCTTGCCATTCTTGGGGTAAAGTGAAGTGTTCAAGTTGTTCTGTGATTTGTATTTGTATCCTGCAGTGGGAATGCTGTTCTTGTTCTAATTTGCCTCTTTTCTTAGTGGTATGTATACCATGTGCACATATTTCTAGTGCTACTCTGCCTATTTTCTCAAAGCACTGATTAAGGTTTGCATTATCATTATCTTCTTTCCAGCTTATTTCTGATCTAGAAGATTTTCGTGGTATTACTAACAGAGGCAGTCGGTAAAATAGAGTGTCGGACAAACTGTGCTTGGGATATGGTAAGGGATATACAGTAGTTGAGTAGCATCATTTTGTAGTGAGTGCATACATTTGTATTTTATATGACCACTCATGGGGATGACTGGTAGTTTAACTGATGCTATATAGTGTGGCTGATATAATAAACAGGCAAGTGGTATTTTGTTACATAACCATCTCTCATTATACTGCTCTCCTATTTTTGACTGTGGCTGGTGTCTCCCTAACCAGTGAAAGTGTGAAACAGGGTTTTGATATTTTATCTAATAATTTTTTTTATTTACAGGTTAATAAAGCAAGAGATGGAAAGATCATTGACAGTGGATGTCATGCCCTCACAGCATCCTATGTACGTTCTAGAGCTCAGCGGGATGATACGATAGCACAGTGTGATTTTTTTGAAAAGTTTGATCTGCACGGAAAGGAATTTCCTATCCCTGCTGGAGTATATAACATTGACGACCTTCGAGAATTTGGAAATCAGAAAGGATGGTGCCCATATTTCTTAGCACGACATGCTGTAAGTTTTGATTTATGACTTTGCTAATTATTACATGTATAGTAGTTATAGTTTATTTTATTTGTAGTAAAGCTGCTTATGGCATATTCCTTATAGATGCTTTGGTCATTGAACATCAGGTCATGCAATTTTTATCCCATTTTCTCTTCCAAATTCACCATGTCCATCTTCCTGTCACTAGTGTTATTGTGATATTTTATCTAGAATGTGAATTTCAACCTGCTCACATTTTAGTTTTACTTGTTGCATACTTAAAATTAAACTAGCTACAGTATTAAACTATTTTTACTCCATCAGAGTATGTACACAATTATAGAGTAAAAAGTTACCAGATATATCTTTATTTTTATTTTGTTTTGAATGATGATTTATATGTACAGTAATTAAAATTGAAAGAATGAGATACCAACAATGTTTGTAAAACTGTTAAACCTGTGATTTAAAATAATTTGTTTGTTTTTTCTTTCTTTGATGTGCTAGGGGTTGACATGTTCCAATGTATTTTGGGATATTTAACCAAATTTGCACTGATCACATATATTAAATTAATATCTTTCAGGTAATGCATGCAGATGTTGTTGTCTACAGTTACCACTACTTATTAGATCCAAAGATCTCAGAAATTGTATCAAAAGAGATGAAGAAGGAATCTTGTGTCGTATTTGACGAAGCTCATAATATTGGTAAGTTAGTATACAAGGCCTTTGCTGAACTATCACATTGGTCTCTGTTTATGGTAAGCATCCACTGTGTCATTTAACCAGATTCATACACTGTCGCGAAGCATACCAACTAACCCAGAAGGATAAACTTCTGGGTTATTTTCAAATGGCCTTAGTGGTCATATAAGTTTCTGTAATGCTGTTCACTTTTTCCCCTGCAGAACGGTTCAGTTCCGTGGAGCCAATCTGCGAACTTCCTGAATATTGTATGAGCCAGTTTATCTTGACGTCTATAGCTAGTAACAAAATTTTTAGTGCCTAACCTTCCTTTTATGTACTTAACAATACTGTATACCTATTACGATAATTGACATTTGTTTATTGAGTTCCTTTCTAGTAGTTACACAAGAAAGTGGTAATCCCAGAGTTGATTCCACACCCTGCATTCCCCCAGACACGCTTCTAAATACCAGACATGCTATATTTATCAGGCTACTGATGTACCATACTCCTGACCAACCAAAATGCATGGTTCATGTAGGCAGAGGCCCTATTCAATGTATAATGTCACAAGCTACTGGGAGCCATAACATACCCCTTGGCAGCACTGCCCCTCCCAGATACCCTTCAGGACATCCTGGCTATGTTTGACACCCCCCACCCGAGGGCTGGTTTACAGGTGATGTGTAGTCTAATCTTACATTTAGTAACATCTTGAATGTTTAACAGTCTATGATTCATTGTGTTCCATGTGTCCATACCATATTAATATACAGTACATACTTCATCTATTTGTTTCCCAATTTCTTATACAATTTTGTTTCATGACTGGTTAAATAATATTACTGGACAATAATTACATAACTTTAGACATGTTTTTTGCTTCCCTTGTTTACAATCTACATCAGAACATATGAATTGAGGAAACTGCAGAAAGCCTATTCACTCATGTGAGGCAACACCTATTTATATCCAGCCAAACTCACTTATATATGTCTAACTTTTGTTTGAAATTTTCCAGCAATCCCTCGTCTGTTATGTACCTGGTAATCTGTTCGATAAATCAACAACCCTATTTCCTCATCAGTATTTGCCAGGGTTTTTTCTGAGTCTTAACTTATCCATGTTTTGAGTTGATATACTTACAAGCTTGTTAATGACACCCCCACCCCATGCTCTTTGATTTTCTAGAAAATGTAAATTAAATTGTCTTAATCTCTTCATAGTGAAGGTTTCAAATCCCCAGGATGAACTGTGTCATTCTTCTCCGTACATTTGTTTAAAGAATTTGTCAATTGTGTAACAACCTTCCCAAAACTAAAACAGCAGAATAATATAAATTGTGCCTAACAAGGGCAAGATAAAAACACAAAATAACATTTAGATGTCTTTCAACTAGCTCTTCTTGCTATGACTCCTGGAATGCATTTTTTTTTTTTTTTTGTCAAGTGTTTTATTTTTCTATTTTCAGATAACATATGTGTAGATTCAATGAGTATCAACATCAACAGAAAGGTGTTGGACAAGGCCAAAACATGTGTAACTAGCCTCAATGAAGATATTCAGAGGTTGTAAAATGCTGTACAAGTTGTTAAGCAATAACAAAGATTGTAGCTTAGGGAAGGGAAGGGAACTATCAGGGGAGAAAGTGCCAAGCCATTACAACTATATAGCACTTGGAAGGGTCAGGATAAGGATTTGGATGGGACGGGGGGCAGGAATGGTGTCCAACCACTTGGAGGGTCGGGGATTGAACGCCGACCTGCATGAAGCGAGACCGTCGCTCTACCGTCCAGCCCCAGTGGTTGGACTGTAGCTTAGGGAATGAAATTTGTATGATACAATACCTAGAAGTTAGAATAAATATAATGGGTGATCAAAACTGGAAAGTGCAAATATATCCTGAGAATTACAAAATGGGTAATTATCGTGACCTAAGAATTAATGACAGTGGCTGTAGATTGATAGATTTATGGAAGGAAAGTGTGCAATGTATTACTAATACATATTTTAGACATAGTTATTATCATAAATATACTCGATTAGTTACAGGGTAAATGATGAATTGTATGTAAGAGTTTGAACCGATTATGTGCTTATTGAGATGAATATATAGGCATTTATCTGATCAAATGTTGGTGCTATGTAATGTAAGATTAAGGGACAAAAGGGTGATTCACCTCATAAGAATGCAAGAGGTAAAAAATTTAAGTTTTGACATTGAGTAAGAACAAACTGGTAGATGAGTACAAAAGAAAAGTTGATAGTGATCTTGAAGAGAAAGATATGAAAAAATGAATCCCAGAGCCATGTGCAATGCTTTAAAAAATATTTGGTTAAGAATGAAATGAAAGTAAAGTTATTGGAAATAATATGAGTAAATGTAGTACAGTATGTCATATTTGATATATGCAGCCAATGCAGTTCTTTTAATAGTGAAAGAACTATGTAGAGAAGCTGTACATTTTATTGAGGTATTTGAGAGTTGCATATTAATAATGGATATGAACAAAAGGACAATTATGATGATGGAGTGGGAAGGAAATTTAATGTGCATAATAAATGTAAATGGTGAAGTGTTTTAAGTGGCTGATCAATATAAATATCTGAAATATGTTTGAGTGTTAAAAGATGTCTCTCTACAATGAAAATTGAGAGTATGCTTGGTCAGGGAAGGAAAGTGGATGATGCAATGAAAGTCCTGGTTAAGAAATTGAAATAGTTGCAACAAAAGGGGTACATGAAATGGTGCCACCTCTTTATATATATGATTGTGAGATGATGGAGTGGTGTGAATGTTAAAAATCATGAATTAAAAAGTGGGAATGACCAATTTGAGAAGCATGTATAGTGTTTGGAGCATTGAAAGCCAAGTAAGAAAATGTCATTCAGAGATGGTGAGTGCTAATGTCAATGACCGCAAGATTTAGGAGAGCATACTGAGATAGTTTTGATGTGTATTCAAGTTAGGAGAAGAGGATGGTCAGAAAGATGGCTGGTGGACTTAATGTGTATGTGTTTAGGATGTGTGGAATGTAGGTGGATAAGACACAGAATATGCTAAGAAATTAGGTAGGGGTGGAAGAGGTTTGTAAGAAAGCAGGTAATGATTTTGTTTATAATATACTGCATACTATTTAATATCAATATAATTATTTAAGGTATTGCTCACCTTTGTCTGTGGTGGCCCCCCTCAATGGCTCCCCGCAGTTTTTGCACAGGCATGCCTGGCCCAATACCATCTCACCAGGAGTCTAAATTTCTCATGAGAAAGTCTGAGATGCCTGAGATTGTCTCTGGGGTGCCATTGCATAAGATGTGGGGATTCGGAGAGAGGCTCCAGGAATGAGGTGTTCATTATACTCAGCACTCAATTTTTCTCTGGGTTGATGTATCCCCATCCCAAGAAAGTAGGATATGGAAATTGTAATGTATGTTCAGAATGTACCTTCCTACTATAACTCATTTATTTTCTTCTACTCTCTCATTTCTATATGTTTGCTGAGGCAATCGTATTTGTCTTGTGATGCGACTATTAATCTTTATGTGATGGCCAAAATGGTGTTTCGATTTATTTACCAAATGTTTCAGTTTCTCTTTCAAATGGTCTTTAATTCTTTAAAGTATTTTAAAAGTTCCAACTATGCAACCCCTCAAGGAAGGAGAGGGTACAGTACAGTGTATCTTAAGATTTAGTGTGATATATTAATTTTGTATTTAAACATAAAGTTGATAGACTCATGCTAATTTGTATAGGGCATAACCCCTGCTAATTTGTACAACTTTCTTGCAGGATTAAAGAGTCTGATAATAACAGACTTCAGGAAGAATACAACAGACTAGTAGCTGGCCTTCGGCTTGCTGCCAGTAACCAAGAAGTTATTTCTAGTCCTGTCTTGCCGAATGATCTTCTAGATGGTTGGTAGCTCACCTGAGTTTTTGCTTATATTTATGAATAGGAAGGGAAGAGGGGGAGAGGAGTAGAATAGGGGGAAGACAAACTATCCCAGGTACTGCTGGGTACCCCTCCTAGTTTATACAGTGCTATAGACTAGGTTGTAGTGGATATGTTGGCCTGCAGGCCATTTCAAGCAACAGCCTAGGTTCTCACAAGTCAAGCCTGGCCCCACGCTAGACTTGGGGAGTAGAATTATTCCCAAGACCCTATCTAGGTACACTTTGAGTACTCGGCAGAGCCCAGGAAAATCTGTCTTCCCCTCGCTCTCTATTCTACCCCTTTTCGTTTCCCCCTCTGTATTTACTGCTGTACCAAAAAGCTGGTAGAGTAAATAATATGGAAGCAGATCATGAAAAAGATAGATATGACAGTCTTTTTCCCATGACTGTGTATGAGAGTAAGTGGAGGGGTATGATGTCTTTCGTATTGTTTGCATGCTGAGGCTAAATGTGTGGGATAAGATGGCTCTGACACAGTATATGCCCAACTTTTTATAGTAAATAAACAAACAAAAATTAAATATAACATGCTGATGATATTTATTAGCAATGTCAAAGATGTCATCTAAGTTGTTTAAATGTAAGAATAGTATATTATACTGGATACACATTGATGTTTCTGATCAAGAGGGCTCATTTTTTGTTTCACATCTTTCAGAAAATATCCCAGGGAACATACGAATGGCTGATTTCTTCATATCATTTATGCGCAGATTAATTGACTATCTGAAAATGCGCTTGAATGTTACACATGCTGTCCAGGAATCCCCAGCAGGCATGCTCAAAGATCTTAAAAATAGAGCTTTCATTGATCGTAAGCCACTAAGGTAACGTTTAACTGACTTTTGTTTTGAAAATAATCCTTTAAGTTTTTGTGAAAAATTCCTTTAAGTCATATCATTCAGCTGACTATTCAAACAAGAATCCACTGTGTCCTTGGGTATGGCTCATGCAGTCATATATTTAATATACTCACAACCAGGGGGGGGGGGCATTCCAGAGCACTGCCCCTATATAAACAACTTGTATGTTGCCTCATCTAACTCCTAAAAGGGTTAGAAGCATCATCTTGCATGACCCTTCACCTGCCTCTTCTAGATCATACTCCCAATATTTGCTGGACACTATCTGCATGTACTTGCTACTTCTCACCTGCATTGTGCACTCCCAACATGCTCTTGGAATTCCCAATATATACAATGGGGCCTCGACTTACGATGTCAATCCGTTCCCAGAGACGGATCGTAAGTCGAAGTGATTTTTCCCATAAGAAATAAAGGGAATTGAATTAATCCGTTCCCCACCCACGAAAATATTAACATACAAATACATTTTATACTGAATACAATGTTTTTTTCTAACTACAATACAGTATCTAAGTTTATCTTACCTTTATGGAGGGCTCTTGATGGTGTATGGAAGATGGTGATGAGGGGGGAGGAGGAGAGTTGTTACTGTTTGGAAGGGGAGGCCCCTTCCATTATCACATCAGACAGTGATGTTTTCTCTGGGGTACTCTCTCTCTTATGTTTTGCCTGAATACCACTAGGACCTGGTTGTGGCTCAGTGCTTGTTTGTCTCACTACAAATTTGTCAAGAGACATTTGTTTTTCCCTTCGTTTTAACATTTGTCTGTAATGATGCATCACAGTGTCATTGAATAGGTTAAGGCAACGGCCTACTGCAGCTTGATTTGGGTGAGTCGTTTCAGCAAAGGTTTAATGTTCAAAATGCAAAAAATCACCACAAACGTGGAATTTCTTAAAGGCGCGATTGTCACTAAGCGAGCAGCTGTAGTAAATTGAGGCAGGTCTGACCGCGTGACCGGGAACCACGTGCTCGGTCGACCCGAACGTATACCAACAAATATTGTTAGTCAACGACACCATCCTATGTCAAGTCGCATTTTTCAGTGAAATTTACATCGTAAGTCGGGGCAATCATAAGTCGAGGTGCCACTGTACTGGACACTCCCAGCATGTATTGGGCATTTCCCACCTGCACTGGGAACCCCTCACATAAGCTAGATTCAGGGTATACACAACATGTGCTGGGCACCCCATATTCAAACAAAGTTTACACATTCCAAAGCAGAATACTGAGCTTATATCGTATTGTCCACAGACGGATTTCATACAGTCAAATCAAGCATCCAGTGTAACGATAACCAAATGAATGAAAATGCTCTGTACGAAGTCCATACCAGCATAATTTTTTGAACAACGTGTATTCTTGATTTATACAATATAGTTTGCATTAAACCTAATATAGCTTTTCTGGACTGGCAACTTGGTCGGTTCCTGTTGCTATCTGCCTGGTTAATTCCATCTTATTCACATCTTACCATCCAAATAGGTGCCTAGCAACAGAGAATCACTGAGGATCTACCAGAGAGAGGCAATTCATTACATTCAACGCTGAATTTTAGTTTACTTTACCTACACACACATGTCCTTGCATACATGGATGCATTCAAGATAGTCTTAATTTCAAATAATGTAGTAGTAAAAGTAATTGATGTAGAGTAGAAGAAAAAATGTCAACAATAATAGGACGATACATAGATTACAAAAATGTACAATACCCCTGTATAGGTAATAGGTAACAAATTTTTTTTACATTGTTACATATACTATTTCTTAGTTTGTATTATATTTAGATCTGCATTTTATTCATTTTCTTAAATGTAGAATTAAATATTGTTATATAATATGCTTCTAAATTTCTAATAATTATGACTTTTCTTACCTTAGGTTCTGCTCCGAGCGTCTGTCTTCGATTATCCGTTCCTTAGAATTAACAGATGTTGGTGAACTTTCTCCTTTAATTGCTATCGCTCATTTTGCCACACTAGTTTCCACCTATATGCAAGGTTTTGTAATAATTATAGAACCATTTGAAGACAAAGCTCCAAACATTCCTAACCCAATTCTGTATTTAAGGTAAGTTATTTTTGTATATTACAGTATATAGATTTCTTTCATTCACAGGGAGTTTTGCTGACAAATTTTTAAATGTTCATTATTACATAAACCAAGTAGGAATCTCCCTTTTTTTTTCCTTCCTCCCTCCCTCCCCCCAAAAATTCACAAGTCAAAATTGCCAGAACCTCCTCATCCTCCTCAAGGAAAGTAGTGGCTGCTTAAAAAAAATTTGTATAGATCCATCACCCCAGTCTAAAGCCTGGACAAATGAGTAGTGTTTACTGTGTACTCTACCCAAAGCCTGTTAAAAAAGATAAGCAGATGAGGGCAGTTTGTGACTTTTGCAAACATCTAACAGTCAAACTACACCCCAGATGATATCTGAAGAGCCAGGTAGCAAAAATTCACACTCGCAAACAATTGACTGGATGAACATGCCTCATAAATAGATAACTTAAGCATTAGCCCCCCCTGCAAAGAAGCCTATACTTCTTCAGAGTACAATATATAGTATAGTATAGTATAGTATAGTATATTGAACATTGACATCAACACTTGGGAGGCAGCAGCTGCGGACAGGTCTGCCTGGAGATACAAAGTGCAAAAGGGACTCCAGCAATTCGAGGATGAACTAAAGAGGCAGGTTGATTGCAATTCAGCACTCAAATATATTGATGCTGTATTTATAATATACTTTGAAATGGAGGACTTGTAGCTCAGCAGTGAATAGCTTGTTCAGTATATTATGATAATACCTATGTACAATATCAGACTTACATTTTATAAATGCCAGTCAGTTATGGCCACTACTGTACTCCATTAAAGTTGTTTTATTTTCAGATGCCTTGATTCTTCCATTGCCATCAAGCCAGTTTTCACAAAGTTTCAAACAGTTGTGATCACTTCTGGTACTCTTTCACCATTAGACATGTACCCTAAGATTTTAGATTTTCACCCAGTTGTTCAGAACTCATTCACTATGACACTAGCCCGGCCATGCATCCTCCCAATGGTGAGCATTATTATAAAGTTTTTAATTTAATTTAATATCTTGCTGTGTGTCATATATACTTTTATTTTTATTCTTTATCTTTGCTAAGCTACATTTTCATTGTCATAGATATATTCAAGGAGGTCATGCTTGCAATCTAATGTTGAGCTTGACAAGGCTTAGTACCAAAGCATTGTACTTCTGTTGCATCAAAAGTTTGCTAATTTGCACTATTTTATACCAAACATTATTGCTGTGTGGTTTATTATTGCAAATGAAAGAGCATTCTTTTTACCCATTTTTTAGCTTAAGCACATGAAAAAAAATATTATGGATTGGCACTTTAGCTTTCTGGTGCATTGGCTCTGGTACCACAAACCCATCCATAAAAATATAAGGCCTCTGTTTTTGTGTAGGCCTACCAAACATCAGGACCAGAATCTTGTCACCAAATAAGAGGCGATGGAAGCATGGGGATCCAAGATTGATCCCAAATGGAGTAAAACCACCCAGAAAGTACAGGCACATCAAAACAAACTATGTATATACATTAATTTGATTAGAGAGAAGCCATGTGCTAGTGCCCACCAGGTGGCTGTTAAGATTATCCAGGGGTCTAGCCTGGCTGCCACCTCACTTACATACCTGGTACCAAACACATTGCTACTCCTCTGCAAGGACTGATATTGCTTTTTTAGCAAATTCAATTCAATTTCTTTATTATGCACCCCATACCCATCCCATGGGCGGTGGTAGAAAGGGCTACAGATATACATAATCGGTTCAGGAACTGAACCACATAGTTCGTTTAGCTAAGCAAGTGACAATCTTTTGAAGCTAGTTACACAATTGTTGATATTACATACACATGTACATATATATACATCCATGTACACAAATACATATACATATCAATAATCTTTTATATCATAAGTGATTCAACAAGAGGCTTACAACAGTCTCTATACAAGGCACTTTACATCTATGGTGAGTCATGCAGTTACTAATCTTGTTCCACGCCCACCCACCTTAGCAAAGTGGAGTGAAAGTTCCTTGGGACTTTGTCATTGTGTTGGGGAAGAGGCTCTCTTGCTCGTGTTACGGTGGAGGGGTGGTTGTCTTTCATCTTTTCCATGCTGTTCTTTGATCTCGGCTGGTGTTTGCTATGCCCTCTGTCCTGTGGTCGTGGTGTTGTGTTTCTGAAGGGGCAAAACAGTAGCTCGCTGTAGCTAGCCACACTGAGATAGCTTCACACACACTAGTCCCATCAGCCCCAGACGTTCTTAATAGCATACTAAGGACCAAAGCCAGAACCTTGACCCCATCACAGAGGTGCAGGAAGCATGGGATCTTTATGATCATCCTCGCCAAAGAAAACATCCAGTAGGTAAGTGAAGCAAAACACAACTGCAAGGTTCAGTGAGGGAAAACAATGAAACTGCAAACAACTCTGCAAATGTTCCAACCAGTAGTCAGTTTGAGTTACCCTTAGTTGCAGCTGGCCACCACTGGTAGCACACCAGAAGCTGTTGGCTCCTATTTCAACACTATTCAGTCCTTTCACATGATGTCCACCTGTGTGGACTGCTCCTTGAGTCACCAAGTTTTTCTGGTCCTAACTAATTGCTAGAAAAGTGTAGGCCATCTGTGGGACTCTGTCCTGTGGGGATCATTTTGCTTGTCTCATTTCAATATTTAGTGTTAGCTTCATGAGTGTATACTGTATTTACAAGCCTCACGTGTTTTGTGAATTTTGGAAAATTCACTTTGAGCTGCATATGTTTAGGGCAGCCCTTCCCTAAGTGCTCATTGAGAAATGTCCCTGTCCTGATAATATACATTCTTTGGTGAGATTAGGAATTTGTTACAGAGGCCAGCCTTATGGCCTGAGGGTGCCTTGCTCAGAATAGTGTAAGGGTCATTGATTTCTCTGTGAGGCTTTTAGGTTGGGAGCATTTTGGGGGTTTATTGATTAGGTACTCTTAATCTCGCTACTTGCTCGTTTGAGGGATATCTGTCGATTTTGCTAGAAACTGATGGTCATTTGGATTGTTTGTCTCTGCTGCCTATTGGGTATGTATTACTCTCTACCCAGAGACCTGTGATGTTATGTTTGCTGGGTTTTTATTTCTAGTTAAAGCCTTGTCTGTATCATATTAAACCTCAAAATTCTTGTTTGGTGACATTTAAAGTTTTTGGTGCATTTTGTATTGGAACACAAGCATAATTTTATGGGTAAAGCCTATTAAATCATTGGAACTCAACTGTTAATTTCTCATATAAGAATTTTTTAACTTGAGAGCTAATTGTACATAATTTGCAGATCGTGACGAAGGGCAACGATCAAGTGGCGATATCATCAAAGTTTGAGTCACGAGATGATCCTGCTGTTGTTCGAAATTATGGAAAACTTCTTGTAGAAATGGCAAGAAGTGTACCCGATGGTAAATTTTTTTATTGGTATATGTTAGTGAGTGTGTGAAGAGGGAGGTGGAAGAGGAAGCAGTGGTGTGGAGAGGGAGGCAGGAGTGTGGAAGGGAAACAGGGAAGGGTGGAGTATGGAGATGGGGTAGGGTGGTGTGTGGAGACAGAAGAAATGTTTGCCTTGATATGGAAGTCAGACACCTGAAAATGCCAGTTTTGAGCAGCATAGTACTTTTAAAATATGGCAATATTGTTTTAAATATGTGCCATAAAGTGGTTGTAGGGCTACCCAAAACAATGAAAACAATGGAGAGAAAGCAAAATTTGGGCTTTAAGATGAAACAAAAATCACTCCTCGAACAATCAGGTCTGCCCATGTAATTTGTTGGAGTTGGAGTGTGAGTTCACTGTAAAGAATGTATTTTGAATATAAAAATAATTAGTTTATATTATGAAAAGTAAAATTGATGTTCTGTTTCTCTCTTTCTAGGAATGGTATGCTTCTTTACATCATATTTATACTTGGAAAATGTTGTTGCCACCTGGTATGATCATGGCATTATAAGTGATTTGCAGAGACATAAATTGGTTTTTATTGAAACACAAGATGATGCAGAAACATCCCTTGCCCTCGTCAATTATATGAAGGTTAGATATATCGGTATTTCCAGCTCTTAATTTGGACCACATATTAAGCATAACCATAGCTGAAATTGGCCATATATGCTTGCACTACATATACTGCCATTTGACAACCTAAGGAAGTTATAAACTTAAGTTAATTAGAGTTTAGCATGGTGGCTACTTCCTGACTTAGACTAACTCCAATACAGCCTTAGCTGTGAGGCATCAGAGGGTATCGCCAATAGTAATGGGTGTGATTCAGCCATCCTTCTTAGAGCACAGAGGACAGTGGCAAAAAAGAGAGATCTGATAACTTTGTGGACATTGCCAGCTAGGCACATATTGGCTGATCTTGCAAGTTCCACTAGGAGG
Source organism: Procambarus virginalis (assembly GCA_020271785.1). NCBI lineage: Eukaryota > Metazoa > Arthropoda > Malacostraca > Decapoda > Cambaridae > Procambarus > Procambarus virginalis. The sequence goes on along the minus strand of WNGS01072847.1, from coordinate 3,605,568 downwards.
TGCTGTACAGCCTTGAACAGGTGGTAGTTTGATAGAGCTGTATATTTTACCTATTAATATTAATTGAAGTTTAACTTTAGTGCCTTAAAAATTAGCAGGTCCAATTTTCGTTTCCAGGCTTGTGATAGAGGGCGAGGAGCAATTTTGCTTGCCGTTGCAAGAGGTAAAGTGTCAGAAGGGATAGATTTTGACCACCATTATGGACGATGTGTCATTATGATGGGAATCCCTTTCATGTTTACACAAAGCAGGATTCTGAAGGCCAGGCTCGAGTATCTTCGTGACCAGTTTAATGTAAGTACATTACATCAGACTTGATTATTAGGTTTTAGTGGTGGAGATACCTTATGGTTTCATTGTTTTGTAGATTTCTGTAAGGGGCCTCCTCAATGGATTCCTGAGTTTAACTCTGGTACTGCCAAGCCTTAACCCAACACTCCCATCCATAGCCTACTAGAAGCCATAGATAGAATATGACACACTTTTCCTCTTGATGAGCCAAGAGAAGTAGTGTTGGAGATCAGATTAAAAATTGGAAGAAAACACCAGAAGGCATAGGTATAACAAAACAAGTGACTGCTGGAAAGAAATTAGGCAAGTGATCACTGTTTTTGAGTAAATACCCTAACCATGATGCACCTGACCATCACCAAATGATATCCCAGGTCACCATAGTTTCAAGCCAGCCTGCCCTTTCACTACTTATCTGCCCGGTTTGGCCCGTTTGAGGCCAGGTGTTGGATTACCCTGGAATGTTACATTCCTCTGTGGGCCTTAGTCTTTTGTTTATATTTATTTCATGATTGTGTTTATGAAATTTTCCACATTACACATGATCTAGCATTGCATTTTACTCTGTAGTAAGGTTCCTTTCCCCAAGATCAGCCTGGTTTGCTTCAACCCCCTCCAGAGCCTTGGTGATCAGTAGATGAGTGCAAGTCAAGAAGCTTCTTTTTGTGGTGCCAGGGTCAGTACACCAGGGAGCTACTGAGGTATTTTTACATTACTCCAAATATTTTCTCTGATTTTTTGTTATTGAGATTTCATTGTGCAACTTTTGTATTGTTCAACAGATCAGAGAAAGTGACTTTCTGACTTTCGATGCCATGCGTCACGCTGCTCAGTGTGTTGGACGAGTTATGCGGGGAAAGACGGATTATGGTATAATGCTCTTCGCAGACAAGCGCTTTTCAAGGTCAGATAAGCGAAGTAAATTGCCACGGTGGATTCAAGAACATTTAGTAGATAGTAAATGCAATCTTTCTACAGAGGAGGCTGTACAGGTGAGATTCAAAGTTTTTGTTTAGAATTTGATGTGGTCAATCAATTAATTGTTTACTGACTGACAGATGTCAGTCAGTAAAACACACTGCCTGAGCCAGACACACTCAGTATTGATCTTGGATGTCTAAATTATCATATGTATGAATCAATATATATATAGGAATGTATGTATGCATAATGAAATACTTCCATATTGTATTCCCAACTTTGTTCTGTGATGGACTGATTGATTGTTTAATGTTTGCATCACTTTTGCTTTTGTCTTTCTGTATCTTGAATATCTTTATTTTACCTTTATTTATGTAACTACATTCACAAATACAGAAATTAAGACACCACTTAATAATACTTGTCAACATTAATTTTGGGCTCTTTGAATCCTTCATGTATCGGTGACAAAGTTTCTGTCATCCATATCTTTCTATTCACAGGTAACAAGGCCATGGCTAAGACAGATGGCTCAACCGTTCACTCGAGATGATCAGTTAGGAGTATCGCTTCTAACTCTTGAACAGCTGAATTCTGTGGAAAATATTGAGAAAGTTCAAAAGAGAGCTCAACAATCTTTCTAAACAAAAACAAAAAGTTTGGTTACGAGAAGAAAGACGGATAATTTTTTATTTTATTTTGTAGCAAGTGAAATATAAAATATTTATTGCAAAACTGCCATGGTTGAAATATAAATACCTTGTGTAAACTTTGGAACAGTGAAACAATATTTATATATTTTATGAAAATATGTCATTTAGGTTTAATAGTTCAAATCTACAGTTGATAAAAATCAAATAAATTATGAATTAATGATTGAATGTTTTAAGTTACCTAGTCTTTTTTTTCTTTTCTATACTTTACCTATAATGTAGAGCCAGTCGCAGTCTTAGGTATGCTTATATCGTAACCTAAGGAAGTATTAACCTAATAATATGTAACCTAAAAAAGCAACTATTCATTGTATACAAATGAATAGATGCTTATTCATTTGTATACAAAATATATGGGCATCATATAATAATGCAATGCAGTATGTACATTGAAAATGTTCACAGGTGGATTTTAAGATGAATCTAATCTATCAAATGTGAGTTTTTTAATTATATACTGTAGCATAAAACTCTTTCCAGAAAGTGTAGAAAACAAAAGACTGATTTAGGGAGCCGGTGGCTGAGCGGACAGAACACTGGACGCGTGATCCTGTGGTCCTGGGTTCGATCCCGGGCGCCGGCGAGAAACAATGGGCAGAGTTTCTTTCACCCTGATGCTCCTGTTACCTAGCAGTAAATAGGTACCTGGGAGTTAGTCAGCTGTCACAGGCTGCTTCCTGGGGATGGAGGCCTGGTTGAGGACTGGGCCTCGGGGACACTAAGCCCCGAAATCATCTCAAGATAACCTCAAGATAGCGTCAGATTGCTCTATATTAGTAAGTAGGTAGAGATAGAGAAACAGATGTGATAATCTCCCACAGAAGGCTTTTGTTTTATAAAGAGGTCTTTATCTGTAATAATGATGGATATAATAAACAGAAGGTTCTTGTGAATTTTAACTTTAATAAGATTATTGATGACTCATGAAATGAATACAAGTTATACTGTACCTTAAAAGTCATAAAATATAAAACTGCTAAATATTACAGTACAGTATTAACATTTATGCATTCCAGGAGTGAGGCTTGTTTTTTTGTCCAAACTGAACCATCCACTTCAATCTCTTGGTGATCAATATGTAAAATGTTTCAACTTTTCTGTTTGAAAGTGATTGATGTTTACATATCAAAATGTTAAAAAAATTAATGTTTCTTGTGTGGCTTCTCTCTGTATCTCCCTGTCAACTCAGTTGGAGTCCTCCAAACCCAGGTGACACACCAAGCTCTAATGAATCACGAGCACGTAACAAAGAATAGGAAAAAAAATTGCCCCTCGGTAGAAGCATAGTAGTAGTGGCCCTCTGGTAAATTCAGAATCCAGCTTGCTAATTATCTCTGGTATTGGACATCCAGGACTGAATCACTAATTTCATTTATGATTCTAATTAGACAAATTCAATCTATTGACTTGGCTAAATCAATGGGAGGGCTAGTTTCTTTATTTCATAAACAATAATATTAGCACAAGGGAAATTATTAAATACAACCAGCTAAGCTGGTTGTATTTTATAATTTGATAAAAATCATGCAAGCTAGCTTGCACAGTATAACACAATTTATGTCCCTGGGTAGTGTTATTTTCTAATTGCTTATGCTTTCAAAATATAGAAAATTATTATTCTCAAACTTTGCTTTGAACTTTTCCTAGGGCAACATAGGTAAGATGTCTTAAAAGTTATATAAATATACTTGACCAGGACCCCCCTCTCGTGCTCTCTCTTTTTTTTTCTTTCTTTTTTTTCTTTTTGTCTGTCGCAAGGTTCATCATGTGGGAGACTTTCGAACTGTGTCAAATTACACTCATTTATTTTAGGACAAACTCTGCCCACCCAATTACCATTGAAAATTGGGTGATGCTAGCCCTAAGCATCTGGCCTTCAACCTTGAACAGATATACTGTACTAGAAAGGATACCTAGCGGTGCCTGTGTCTGTTTATCTCCTCATCTTCTCTTTCCTCTCCCCCCCCCCCACCTGCTTCTTGCTCTTTTCCAACCCCCTTCCTGCTCTCTTTCCCCTCCTACAATATCAGTAACATCACTATAAGAACACATCACACATACTTGTCCATCAACACATGATGCATAAAGTCTATTGGGAAAAGTTCATAATATCAAAGTTTTGTTTTTTAGGTATGGTAAGTACAGTATTATAATTAGACTTAAAATTTTAACATGATCAGTGCATATAGTTTCTGATACGACTAAGAAATATAATAATAATGATATAATATATTAATGGTTGTTAATATAATAATAATAACTAATAGTTGTCATATGGTGGTTGTATGTGAGGGTTAGTGTAGTGGTGGGCTGGTGGTTGTATGTGAGGGTTAGTGTAGTGGTGGGCTGGTGGTTGTATGTGAGGGTTAGTGTAGTGGTGGGCTGGTGGTTGTATGTGAGGGTTAGTGTAGTGGTGGGCTGGTGGTTGTATGGGAGGGTTAGTGTAGTGGTGGGCTGGTGGTTGTATGTGAGAGTTAGTGTAGTGGTGGGCTGGTGGTTGTATGTGAGGGTTAGTGTAGTGGTGGGCTGGTGGTTGTATGAGAGGGTTAGTGTAGTGGTGGGCTGGTGGTTGTATAGGAGGGTTAGTGTAGTGGTGGGCTGGTGGTTGTATGTGAGGGTTAGTGTAGTGGTGGGCTGGTGGTTGTATGTGAGGGTTAGTGTAGTGGTGGGCTGGTGGTTGTATGTGAGGGTTAGTGTAGTGGTGGGCTGGTGGTTGTATGTGAGGGTTAGTGTAGTGGTGGGCTGGTGGTTGTATGTGAGGGTTAGTGTAGTGGTGGGCTGGTGGTTGTATGGGAGGGTTAGTGTAGTGGTGGGCTGGTGGTTGTGAGTTACCAAAGTGAAGCGGGAGGGGTGATGGCAGGACAGAGGCAGACCCCTGCTATGACTGGCTTGCACCTGACATATCTGCTTCATCAGACGCTCGTATTGGCCCTCGAATCAGCTGTAGCATTAGTCAACCGAACAAATATAAAAAAAGAGAGGTAGTTGCAGACGCTACGGGCTCACCATAGCCCGTGCTACATGGACATTTCGTTCTGAGTAGCTAAATCTAAAACAACAACAACAACAATAGCAGACGCTAAATAAATTGATAGCAAAGTACAGGATTCTATGACTACCGAATGAACATGGAAGGTTAAAAGCTACATCAGCAGATTGTGGGACGTGTGTTTTTTTCCAGCTTTGTTACACCGTAAATAAACTGTTAATTCTTGTTTAATAAGCATTACCATTAATGAATTATATATATATATATATATATATTGGTAGCAGTCTTTCTTGTAAACATATGTTGTTAAATATGACCGAAAAAGTAAGATTAATCATTCTAACACGAATTTTCTCAATATTTCTTGTTTCTTTTTGCTGTCGATGGTAATTGAAAAATCAATTCTCCAAATAAAAATGAATTTTGGAGAATTGATTTTTCAATTACCATCGACAGTAGAAAGAAACATAAGAAATATTGAGAAAATTCGTGTTAGAATTATAAATCTTACTTTTTCGGTCATATTTAACAACATATATATATGACACTTATCTTGTCAGAACATTAACATTTTTTATGCAGGTTTTCAAGGAATAAAATTTTTGATTTTGGTCAATTTAAAGTGTTATGAGCCGCAACTACCCATTATATCCTGGGCTGTGGCAGAAGGCTTAGAGAGACGTACTGTGATTGCAGATTCGGGAGCTTGAACCCAACATTCCTTAAACCTGTGGAATATAATGATCAAACCATGCACCAGAGGATGGGGAGATGACCATGTTATGGTCCTGGCCATTATCAAGTCGATTGTGTTGGGAGCGAGGGAGTATAATCTTCACAAGAACCTTGCACATGCAGGATGT
>WNGS01072847.1:3588087-3598791 GCA_020271785.1 Procambarus virginalis | reverse complement strand
TCTTACCATCCAAATAGGTGCCTAGCAACAGAATCACTGAGGATCTACCAGAGAGAGGCAATTCATTACATCAACGCTGAATTTAGTTTACTTTACTACACACCATGTCCTTGCATACATGGATGCATTCAAGATAGTCTTAATTTCAAATAATGTAGTAGTAAAAGTAATTGATGTAGAGTAGAAGAAAAATGTCAACAATAATAGGACGATACATAGATTACAAAAATGTACAATACCCCTGTATAGGTAATAAAATTTTTTTACATTGTTACATATACTATTTCTAGTTTGTATTATATTTAGATCTGCATTTTATTCATTTTCTTAAATGTAGAATTAAATATTGTTATATAATATGCTTCTAAATTTCTAATAATTATGACTTTTCTTACCTTAGGTTCTGCTCGAGCGTCTGTCTTCGATTATCCGTTCCTTAGAATTAACAGATGTTGGTGAACTTTCTCCTTTAATTGCTATCGCTCATTTTGCCACACTAGTTTCCACCTATATGCAAGGTTTTGTAATAATTATAGAACCATTTGAAGACAAAGCTCCAAACATTCCTAACCCAATTCTGTATTTAAGGTAAGTTATTTTGTATATTACAGTACAGGTATATAGATTTCTTTCATTCACAGGGAGTTTTGCTGACAAATTTTAAATGTTCATTATTACATAAACCAAGTGGAATCTCCCTTTTTTTTCCTTCCTCCCTCCCCCCCCCAAAAATTCACAAGTCAAAATTGCCAGAACCTCCTCATCCTCCTCAAGGAAGTAGTGGCTGCTTAAAAAAATTTGTATAGATCCATCACCCCAGTCTAAAGCCTGGACAAATGAGTAGTGTTTACTGTGTACTCTACCCAAAGCCTGTTAAAAAAGATAAGCAGATGAGGGCAGTTTGTGACTTTTGCAAACATCTAACAGTCAAACTACACCCCAGATATATCTGAAGAGCCAGGTAGCAAAATTCACACTCGCAAACAATTGACTGGATGAACATGCCTCATAAATAGATAACTTAAGCATTAGCCCCCCCTGCAAAGAAGCCTATACTTCTTCAGAGTACAATATAGTATAGTATAGTATAGTATATATGAACATTGACATCAACACTTGGAGGCAGCAGCTGCGGACAGGTCTGCCTGGAGATACAAAGTGCAAAAGGGACTCCAGCAATTCGAGGATGAACTAAAGAGGCAGGTTGATTGCAATTCAGCACTCAAATATATTGATGCTGTTTTTAATATACTTTGAAATGGAGGACTTGTAGCTCAGCAGTGAATAGCTTGTTCAGTATATTATGATAATACCTATGTACAATATCAGACTTACATTTTATAAATGCCAGTCAGTTATGGCCACTACTGTACTCCATTAAAGTTGTTTTATTTCAGATGCCTTGATTCTTCCATTGCCATCAAGCCAGTTTTCACAAAGTTTCAAACAGTTGTGATCACTTCTGGTACTCTTTCACCATTAGACATGTACCCTAAGATTTAGATTTTCACCCAGTTGTTCAGAACTCATTCACTATGACACTAGCCCGCCATGCATCCTCCCAATGGTGAGCATTATTATAAAGTTTTTAATTTAATTTAATATCTTGCTGTGTGTCATATATACTTTTATTTTTATTCTTTATCTTTGCTAAGCTACATTTTCATTGTCATAGATATATTCAAGAGGTCATGCTTGCAATCTAATGTTGAGCTTGACAAGGCTTAGTACCAAAGCATTGTACTTCTGTTGCATCAAAAGTTTGCTAATTTGCACTATTTTATACCAAACATTATTGCTGTGTGTTTATTATTGCAAATGAAAGAGCATTCTTTTTACCCATTTTTAGCTTAAGCACATGAAAAAAAATATATGGATTGGCACTTTAGCTTTCTGGTGCATTGGCTCTGGTTCCACAAACCCATCCATAAAAATATAAGGCCTCTGTTTTTGTGTAGGCCTACCAAACATCAGGACCAGAATCTTGTCACCAAATAAGAGGCGATGGAAGCATGGGGATCCAAGATTGATCCCAAATGGAGTAAAACACCCAGAAAGTACAGGCACATCAAAACAAACTATGTATATACATTAATTTGATTAGAGAGAAGCCATGTGCTAGTGTCCCACCAGGTGGCTGTTAAGATTATCCAGGGGTCTAGCCTGGCTGCCACCTCACTTACATACCTGGTACCAAACACATTGCTACTCCTCTGCAAGGACCGATATTGCTTTTTTAGCAAATTCAATTCAATTTCTTTATTATGCACCCCATACCCCATCCCATGGGCGGTGGTAGAAAGGGCTACAGATACATAATCGGTTCAGGAACTGAACCACATAGTTCGTTTAGCTAAGCAAGTGACAATCTTTTGAAGCTAGTTACACAATTGTTGATATTACATACACATGTACATATATATACATCCATGTACACAAATACATATACATATCATTAATCTTTTATATCATAAGTGATTCAACAAGAGGCTTACAACAGTCTCTATACAAGGCACTTTACATCTATGGTGAGTCATGCAGTTACTAATCTTGTTCCACGCCCCCCCACCTTAGCAAAGTGGAGTGAAAGTTCCTTGGGACTTTGTCATTGTGTTGGGGAAGAGGCTCTCTTGCTCGTGTTACGGTGGAGGGGTGGTTGTCCTTTCAGTTTTTCCATGCTGTTCTTTGATCTCGGCTGGTGTTTGCTATGCCCTCTGTCCTGTGGTCGTGGTGTTGTGTTTCTGAAGGGGCAAAACAGTAGCTCGCTGTAGCTAGCCACACTGAGATAGCTTCACACACACTAGTCCCATCAGCCCCAGACATCCTTTTGCATACTAAGGACTAAAGCCAGAACCTTGACCCCATCACAGAGGTGCAGGAAACATGGGATCTTTATGATCATCCTCGCCAAAGAAAACATCCAGTAGGTAAGTGAAGCAAAACACAACTGCAAGGTTCAGTGAGGGAAAACAATGAAACTGCAAACAACTCTGCAAATGTTCCAACCAGTAGTCAGTTTGAGTTACCCTAGTTGCAGCTGGCCACCATGGACCCTTAGCAGCTGGCCACCACTGGTAGCACACCAGAAGCTGTTGGCTCCTATTTCAACACTATTCAGTCCTTTCACATGATGTCCACCTGTGTGGACTGCTCCTTGAGTCACCAAGTTTTTCTGGTCCCAACTAATTGCTAGAAAAGTGTAGCCATCTGTGGGACTCTGTCCTGTGGGGATCATTTTGCTTGTCTCATTTCAATATTTAGTGTTAGCTTCATGAGTGTATATTTACAAGCCTCACTTGTTTTGTGAATTTTGGAAAATTCACTTTGAGCTGCATATGTTTAGGGCAGCCCTACCCTAAGTGCTCATTGAGAAATGTCCCTGTCCTGATAATATACATTCTTTGGTGAGATTAGGAATTTGTTACAGAGGCCAGCCTTATGGCCTGAGGGTGCCTTGCTCAGAATAGTGTAAGGGTCATTGATTTCTCTGTGAGGCTTTTAGGTTGGGAGCATTTTGGGGTTTATTGATTAGGTACTCTTAATCTCGCTACTTGCTCGTTTGAGGGATATCTGTCGATTTTGCTAGAAACTGATGGTCATTTGGATTGTTTGTCTCTGCTGCCTATTGGGTATGTATTACTCTCTACCCAGAGACCTGTGATGTTATGTTTGCTGGGTTTTTATTTCTAGTTAAAACCTTGTCTGTATCATATTAAACCTCAAAATTCTTGTTTGGTGACATTTAAAGTTTTTGGTGCATTTTGTATTGGAACACAAGCATAATTTTATGGGTAAAGCCTATTAAATCATTGAACTCAACTGTTAATTTCTCATATAAGCATTTTTAACTTGAGAGCTAATTGTACTAATTTGCAGATCGTGACGAAGGGCAACGATCAAGTGGCGATATCATCAAAGTTTGAGTCACGAGATGATCCTGCTGTTGTTCGAAATTATGGAAACTTCTTGTAGAAATGGCAAGAAGTGTACCCGATGGTAAATTTTTTTATTGGTATATGTTAGTGAGTGTGTGAAGAGGGAGGTGGAAGAGGAAGCAGTGGTGTGGAGAGGGAGGCAGGAGTGTGGAAGGGAAACAGGGAAGGGTGGAGTATGGAGATGGGGTAGGGTGGTGTCTGGAGACAGAAGAAATGTTTGCCTTGATATGGAAGTCAGACACCTGGAAATGCCAGTTTTGAGCAGCACAGTACTTTTAAATATGGCAATCTTGTTTTAAATATGTGCCATAAAGTGGCTGTAGGGCTACCCAAAACAATGAAAACAATGGAGAGAAAGCAAAATTCGGGCTTTAAGATGAACAAAAATCACTCCTCGAACAATCAGGTCTGCCCATGTAATTTGTTGGAGTTGGAGTGTGAGTTCACTGTAAAGAATGTATTTTGAATATAAAAATAATTAGTTTATATTATGAAAAGTAAAATTGATGTTCTGTTTCTCTCTTTCTAGGAATGGTATGCTTCTTTACATCATATTTATACTTGGAAAATGTTGTTGCCACCTGGTATGATCATGGCATTATAAGTGATTTGCAGAGACATAAATTGGTTTTTATTGAAACACAAGATGATGCAGAAACATCCCTTGCCCTCGTCAATTATATGAAGGTTAGATATATCGGTATTTCCAGCTCTTAATTTGGACCACATATTAAGCATAACCATAGCTGAAATTGGCCATATATGCTTGCACTACATATACTGCCATTTGACAACCTAAGGAAGTTATAAACTTAAGTTAATTAGAGTTTAGCATGGTGGCTACTTCCTGACTTAGACTAACTCCAATACAGCCTTAGCTGTGAGGCATCAGAGGGTATCGCCAAGTAATGGGTGTGATTCAGCCATCCTTCTTAGAGCACAGAGGACAGTGGCAAAAAAGAGAGATCTGATAACTTTGTGGACATTGCCAGCTAGGCACATATTGGCTGATCTTGCAAGTTCCACTAGGAGGTGCTGTACAGCCTTGAACAGGTGGTAGTTTGATAGAGCTGTATATTTTACCTATTAATATTAATTGAAGTTTAACTTTAGTGCCTTAAAAATTAGCAGGTCCAATTTTCGTTTCCAGGCTTGTGATAGAGGGCGAGGAGCAATTTTGCTTGCCGTTGCAAGAGGTAAAGTGTCAGAAGGGATAGATTTTGACCACCATTATGGACGATGTGTCATTATGATGGAATCCCTTTCATGTTTACACAAAGCAGGATTCTGAAGGCCAGGCTCGAGTATCTTCGTGACCAGTTTAATGTAAGTACATTACATCAGACTTGATTATTAGGTTTTAGTGGTGGAGATACCTTATGGTTTCATTGTTTTGTAGATTTCTGTAAGGGGCCTCCTCAATGGATTCCTGAGTTTAACTCTGGTACTGCCAAGCCTTAACCAACACTCCCATCCATAGCCTACTAGAAGCCATAGATAGAATATGACACACTTTTCCTCTTGATGAGCCAGAGAAGTAGTGTTGGAGATCAGATTAAAAATTGGAAGAAACACCAGAAGGCATAGGTATAACAAAACAAGTGACTGCTGGAAAGAAATTAGGCAAGTGATCACTGTTTTTGAGTAAATACCCTAACCATGATGCACCTGACCATCACCAAATGATATCCCAGGTCACCATAGTTTCAAGCCAGCCTGCCTTTCACTACTTATCTGCCCGGTTTGGCCCGTTTGAGGCCAGGTGTTGGATTACCCTGGAATGTTACATTCCTCTGTGGGCCTTAGTCTTTTGTTTATATTATTTCATGATTGTGTTTATGAAATTTTCCACATTACACATGATCTAGCATTGCATTTTACTCTGTAGTAAGGTTCCTTTCCCCAAGATCAGCCTGGTTTGCTTCAACCCCCTCCAGAGCCTTGGTGATCAGTAGATGAGTGCAAGTCAAGAAGCTTCTTTTGTGGTGCCAGGGTCAGTACACCAGGGAGCTACTGAGGTATTTTTACATTACTCCAAATATTTTCTCTGATTTTTTGTTATTGAGATTTCATTGTGCAACTTTTGTATTGTTCAACAGATCAGAGAAAGTGACTTTCTGACTTTCGATGCCATGCGTCACGCTGCTCAGTGTGTTGGACGAGTTATGCGGGGAAAGACGGATTATGGTATAATGCTCTTCGCAGACAAGCGCTTTTCAAGGTCAGATAAGCGAAGTAAATTGCCACGGTGGATTCAAGAACATTTAGTAGATAGTAAATGCAATCTTTCTACAGAGGAGGCTGTACAGGTGAGATTCAAAGTTTTTGTTTAGAATTTGATGTGGTCAATCAATTAATTGTTACTGACTGACAGATGTCAGTCAGTAAAACACACTGCCTGAGCCAGACACACTCAGTATTGATCTTGGATGTCTAAATTATCATATGTATGAATCAATATATATATAGGAATGTATGTATGCATAATGAAATACTTCCATATTGTATTCCCAACTTTGTTCTGTGATGGACTGATTGATTGTTTAATGTTTGCATCACTTTTGCTTTTGTCTTTCTGTATCTTGAATATCTTTATTTTACCTTTATTTATGTAACTACATTCACAAATACAGAAATTAAGACACCACTTAATAATACTTGTCAACATTAATTTTGGGCTCTTTGAATCCTTCATGTATCGGTGACAAAGTTTCTGTCATCCATATCTTTCTATTCACAGGTAACAAGGCCATGGCTAAGACAGATGGCTCAACCGTTCACTCGAGATGATCAGTTAGGAGTATCGCTTCTAACTCTTGAACAGCTGAATTCTGTGGAAAATATTGAGAAAGTTCAAAAGAGAGCTCAACAATCTTTCTAAACAAAAACAAAAAGTTTGGTTACGAGAAGAAAGACGGATAATTTTTTATTTTATTTTGTAGCAAGTGAAATATAAAATATTTATTGCAAAACTGCCATGGTTGAAATATAAATACCTTGTGTAAACTTTGGAACAGTGAAACAATATTTATATATTTTATGAAAATATGTCATTTAGGTTTAATAGTTCAAATCTACAGTTGATAAAAATCAAATAAATTATGAATAATGATTGAATGTTTTAAGTTACCTAGTCTTTTTTTTCTTTTTCTATACTTTACCTATAATGTAGAGCCAGTCGCAGTCTTAGGTATGCTTATATCGTAACCTAAGGAAGTATTAACCTAATAATATGTAACCTAAAAAAGCAACTATTCATTGTATACAAATGAATAGATGCTTATTCATTTGTATACAAAATATATAGGCATCATATAAAAATGCAATGCAGTATGTACATTGGAAATGTTCACAGGTGGATTTTAAGATGAATCTAATCTATCAAATGTGAGTTTTTAATTATATACTGTAGCATAAAAATCTTTCCAGAAAGTGTAGAAAACATAAGACTGATTTAGGAAGCCGGTGGCTGAGCGGACAGAACACTGGACGCGTGATCCTGTGGTTCTGGGTTCGATCCCGGGCGCCGGCAGAAACAATGGGCAGAGTTTCTTTCACCCTGATGCTCCTGTTACCTAGCAGTAAATAGGTACCTGGGAGTTAGTCAGCTGTCACAGGCTGCTTCCTGGGGATGGAGGCCTGGTTGAGGACTGGGCCTCGGGGACACTAAGCCCCGAAATCATCTCAAGATAACCTCAAGATAGCGTCAGATTGCTCTATATTAGTAAGTAGGTAGAGATAGAGAAACAGATGTGAAATCTCCCACAGAAGGCTTTTGTTTTATAAAGAGGTCTTTATCTGTAATAATGATGGATATAATAAACAGAAGGTTCTTGTGAATTTTAACTTTAATAAGATTATTGATGACTCATGAAATGAATACAAGTTATACTGTACCTTAAAGTCATAAAATAAAAACTGCTAAATATTACAGTACAGTATTAACATTTATGCATTCCAGGAGTGAGGCTTGTTTTTTTGTCCAAACTGAACCATCCACTTCAATCTCTTGGTGATCAATATGTAAAATGTTTCAACTTTTCTGTTTGAAAGTGATTGATGTTTACATATCAAAATGTTAAAAAAATTAATGTTTCTTGTGTGGCTTCTCTCTGTATCTCCCTGTCAACTCAGTTGGAGTCCTCCAACCCAGGTGACACACCAAGCTCTAATGAATCACGAGCACGTAACAAAGAATAGGAAAAAAAATTGCCCCTCGGTAGAAGCATAGTAGTGGCCCTCTGGTAAATTCAGAATCCAGCTTGCTAATTATCTCTGGTATTGGACATCCAGGACTGAATCACTAATTTCATTTATGATTCTAATTAGACAAATTCAATCTATTGACTTGGCTAAATCAATGGGAGGGCTAGTTTCTTTATTTCATAAACAATAATATTAGCACAAGGGAAATTATTAAATACAACCAGCTAAGCTGGTTGTATTTTATAATTTGATAAAAATCATGCAAGCTAGCTTGCACAGTATAACACAATTTATGTCCCTGGGTAGTGTTATTTTCTAATTGCTTATGCTTTCAAAATATAGAAAATTATTATTCTCAAACTTTGCTTTGAACTTTTCCTAGGGCAACATAGGTAAGATGTCTTAAAGTTATATAAATATACTTGACCAGGACCCCCTCTCGTGCTCTCTCTTTTTTTTTCTTCTTTTTTTTCTTTTTGTCTGTCGCAAGGTTCATCATGTGGGAGACTTTCGAACTGTGTCAAATTACACTCATTTATTTTAGGACAAACTCTGCCCACCCAATTACCATTGAAAATTGGGTGATGCTAGCCCTAAGCATCTGGCCTTCAACCTTGAACAGATATACTGTACTAGAAAGGATACCTAGCGGTGCCTGTGTCTGTTTATCTCCTCATCTTCTCTTTCCTCTCCCCCCCCCACCTGCTTCTTGCTCTTTTCCAACCCCCTTCCTGCTCTCTTTCCCCTCCTACAATATCAGTAACATCACTATAAGAACACATCACACATACTTGTCCATCAACACATGATGCATAAAGTCTATTGGGAAAAGTTCATAATATCAAAGTTTTGTTTTTTAGGTATGGTAAGTACAGTATTATATTAGACTTAAAATTTTAACATGATCAGTGCATATAGTTTCTGATACGACTAAGAAATATAATAATAATGATATAATATAATGGTTGTTAATATAATAATAATACTAATAGTTGTCATATGGTGGTTGTATGTGAGGGTTAGTGTAGTGGTGGCTGGTGGTTGTATGTGAGGGTTAGTGTAGTGGTGGGCTGGTGGTTGTATGTGAGGGTTAGTGTAGTGGGGGGCTGGTGGTTGTATGTGAGGGTTAGTGTAGTGGTGGGCTGGTGGTTGTATGGGAGGGTTAGTGTAGTGGTGGGCTGGTGGTTGTATGTGAGAGTTAGTGTAGTGGTGGGCTGGTGGTTGTATGTGAGGGTTAGTGTAGTGGTGGGCTGGTTTGTATGAGAGGTTAGTGTAGTGGTGGGCTGGTGGTTGTATAGGAGGGTTAGTGTAGTGGTGGGCTGGTGGTTGTATGTGAGGGTTAGTGTAGTGGTGGGCTGGTGTTGTATGGAGGGTTAGTGTAGTGGTGGCTGGTGGTTGTATGTGGAGGTTAGTGTAGTGGTGCTGGTGGTGTGTATGTGAGGGTTAGTGTAGTGGTGGCTGGTGGTTGTATGTGAGGGTTAGTGTAGTGGTGGGCTGGTGGTTGTATGGGAGGGTTAGTGTAGTGGTGGGCTGGTGGTTGTGAGTTACCAAAGTGAAGCGGGAGGGGTGAGGCAGGACAGAGGCAGACCCCTGCTATGACTGGCTGCACCTGACATATCTGCTTCATCAGACGCTCGTATTGGCCCTCGAATCAGCTGTAGCATTAGTCAACCGAACAAATATAAAAAAGAGAGGTAGTTGCAGACGCTACGGGCTCACCATAGCCCGTGCTACATGGACATTTCGTTCTGAGTAGCTAAATCTAAAACAACAACAACAACAATAGCAGACGCTAAATAATTGATAGCAAAGTACAGGATTCTATGACTACCGAATGAACATGGAAGGTTAAAAGCTACATCAGCAGATTGTGGGACGTGTGTTTTTTCCAGCTTTGTTACACCGTAAATAAACTGTTAATTCTTGTTTAATAGCATTACCATTAATGAATTTATATATATATATATATATATTGGTAGCAGTCTTTCTTGTAAACATATGTTGTTAAATATGACAAAAAGTAAGATTAATCATTCTAACACGAATTTTCTCAATATTTCTTGTTCTTTTTGCTGTCGATGGTAATTGAAAAATCAATTCTCCAAAAAACAAATAAAAATGAATTTTGGAGAATTGATTTTTCAATTACCATCGACAGTAGAAAGAAACATAAGAAATATTGAGAAAATTCGTGTTAGAATTATAAATCTTACTTTTTCGGTCATATTTAACAACATATATATATGACACTTATCTTGTCAGAACATTAACATTTTTATGCAGGTTTTCAAGGAATAAAATTTTTGATTTTGGTCAATTTAAAGTGTTATGAGCCGCAACTACCCATTATATCCTGGGCTGTGCAGAAGGCTTAGAGAGACGTACTGTGATTGCAGATTCGGGAGCTTGAACCCAACATTCCTTAAACCTGTGGAATATAATGATCAAACCATGCACCAGAGGATGGGGAGATGACCATGTTATGGTCCTGGCCATTATCAAGTCGATTGTGTTGGGAGCGAGGGAGTATAATCTTCACAAGAACCTTGCACATGCAGGATGT
>WNGS01072847.1:3534628-3587087 GCA_020271785.1 Procambarus virginalis | reverse complement strand
CTTTTCCATAATTACAGGTAACATTCTTTCCATTCTGTGGAGGAAACTGAGGTGTAGTCACCAATATAAGCAAGCTTGAAGTGAATAGCCAACGAATATAAGAGTTACAGCCCGCTCCTGTGCCAGGTAAGTCCAATACGGGCTCACAATAGCCCGTGCTGCTCGGAACTTAATTACGTTTCGAGCAGCTGAATCTAAAACAACAATGAATAGCTAACAGTACAATATCCACAGTGATTCAGATAACTGGAGAACAGACGCTTTGGATTTACCACACCTCTTCAACCTCCAGAATGTAGCAATCGGCGTGTACAGTTCTAATCGACCCCAAGACACTACAGCTTGGATACAGAACAGTCAGCAGACTACGACCGCATCGAGCTACAACGCTCTCGCTCCCCATCGAGCTACAACGCTCTCGCTCCCTATCGAGTTTGGACACTCATGATTCCCCATCGAGCCGCCACGCTCTCTAGCAAAGAGCTCCGCGACTCCAGCCTCACTGAGCTCCCCGCTCTGCTCCAAGCTCCGTCTGAACGTGTACGACAATGCCGACTACTGTAATCAAGACTACTAAATAAATATGAAACTCACTAAACACTGTGTATCAAATCTACCCAAAAACGTAGCATAATCGTACGTTACATTACTATTGGTGTTCAGCGCTGGGAGCATTTTACGGGATATTTTAGGCTAATTAATGTTTCCAAATTTACCCATCATTCTGCAGAACCCCACAGAGCATCACGGAACATTTGTACAAGCCAAGCAACAAAGGTAAGCATGCTCTGAAGATTGACCTTTATAACAAGTATCTGATCAATACTGACATACCAGAGATGTCTAGAATACTATGCGAACTCAGCCTCCTCTTTTGAACTTAATTCTTAACTTCCGTTTGTTACCCTCTGCAATTAAATCTTTTATATTGTTTGCAATATAATATTTCCCACCGTTTGCAATCACATTCCTCTCCGATGACACGCGAATGACGTTTCAAATTAGGCGGGTTGTGACGTCACGGGAAGGTGACTAGCACAAGGCAGGGAAGGTCCCGCACTCGAGCGTCAGCAGCAGCACAGGCGGCCACTTCCTCCTTCCCTCCCGGCTTGTGTCAACCTTCAAACATGGTCTACAAAGTTAATGACAAGGTGAGGAGCCTTTACCATTAAACTCCTCTTAAGCTTAAGCATATTTCTAAATAATATAACACGGCAATATTCTAGGTATTGGCCGCAGGCTGTGGTCGATGGTGTATGGTGACCGTTGCTGGGCCGCCCATACAATTCTCTGTGTCCAAAATTCCTCCAGAAACGAACTTTTGAAATTTGAATGTGTGTTGGTTTGTATATTATTAAGAGTAACTAAGATACTGGTGGGGGAAGGTGGGCGCCACGAGGCCCAGGGGGCGGGACTCGCCGGGTTCAGGAATTTGATCAAGTTTCACTTATGTTGAAAGTGATTGTGCTAAATTCCACATTTGTGAGTTTATTTATTGGTAAAATTAAAGTTTTTTTTATCAGAAGATGTCGAGTACTTCAATAACAAAAAGGGGGGGTGGGGAATATTTAATGTTCTTTGTGGAATACTTTGTATATAATTTACCGGGAAGATAGTGGGAAAAATATATTGATCAAAATAGTTGTGGCTCTATACCTGGTGCTTCATTGTTGATCATAAGAGCTAGCTAGGCCTGTTAAGGCTGCCCACCAGAATAATTTATATAGTGTACCCTACTATATTTGTAATAATTTAATATAATAATAATACAATACACATTTTTGCCCGAAATGCTTTGCGTAATAGTGGCTTTAGGTATTGTATGTACTAGCTCTATCTATAAATCCATAAATCTTTGTAAAATCTCTTGTATGTATGTACCTTACCTAAATAAATTTATTATTATTATTATTATTATTATTAATAAGTATGGGTTTTTATCCTACATTATGTATTTGTGAAATCTGTGTGAGGAATTGTCTTTCACTCTCTTGAGTGCTTTATCAAGGTGTGAGTGCGATTAGGACGAGACTTGCATCTCAACGCCTAATGATTAGACGTTGAGATGTAAGTCTCGTCCTAATCACACACTCACGCTTTGATAAAGCACTCGGGAGAGTGCGAAAGACTTGGTGTAAATTCCTTACATAAATTTCACAAATACACAAGTGAGTTTTTATCCTTTATTATGTCTGTGAGATGACATTACCCTTACTAATAAGTAATGTGTTCTTTAAATCCATTACAGTTTCTGGCTGTAGGGTCCAGCTGTTTTTGTGAACTTGTAATTGAGGGTCCTGGGTATGACTCCCAGGCAGGGCAGAGATGGTTAGGCGAGTGCTTTAACTCAAACTGAGGTGTAGGTGTTGGTCAGAATGTACCATGCTACCTACAGAATCCAAGTTGTATACAGTACTGTAGTTCTTCATATTTATACATAAATTTACCATTGTTAATTTTCCTGAGGGCCATCATCTATCCAGTGGCCTCGACAGGAAGAAGCTGCTGGCCGCGTGTCAGAGGGGCCTCATTATTTTTCCTGATACCTTTTCTCGGCTGGATTTTGAACTGTAGTAGTAATGTCTTGGCATTTCCAGCTGCCACTTGTTGTGCAACTTTAAAGGACTAGTAGATTCTGACTCCTAGGCCCTTTTCTTCAAGCTACTGCATGGTAATATTATACTTGCGTGCTACATGCAAGTGCTACGTGCAAGTCTAACATTTTTCTATATTAGAAAGCATTTGCTAGTCTTGCCATGTGTGAAGTTCATGTACAACTCTGTAAGGCCTCTATTTTTGCTTCTTACATCTTCATAAATCTTGGTGTTATCTGCAAGGGTGTAGTACCAATTTTATAAATAAATCAATGTTTATTCAGTTAAAAGTATATGCATTTAAAATAAGTTACAGAATGTTGGATTTCTAGATAGGGCTAGTATCATGTATTTATCAATTTTAAGAAGTTAAAACACTTAGTGCTTACAAAATACAACCAGTGAGAAGTTTCACAATAGTTTCTACAAAGGGGTTGGATGTGAGATATTGTCGGGTCTGAAGGAACTCTCATCCTTGTCAACTGCCGATCTGTGGTACCACAGCCATGGTATGGCTCAGGATTCCACTGAACTAGAAGAGGTCTATGTAGTTTAACAAACATAAGTGCTGATGCCTGATTTATGAGAATTCTTATGCAGTTATCAGGTTCATGTGACTGAATCACCTCTCACTCAGCAGTACTAATAGGAATAACAGCTCAATAATGGGTGTAAATTTTGGATGTAGCATCCATGATCCTCCACATACAGGTAGTTTCTAAAGGCATTTAGTGCAGAGTAAAGAAAGCTCTTACATAGATATTTCAGTTCTCTGTAATTGGGTGGTATTTCATCAGGCCAGTAGTCTTTTTCAAGCACACATTTTACTTGGCAATGATTTATACATTGAGGTTTGGAAGTTTGAGAGCCTTTCATGGATGTTGTCATGAACATACGTTGCTGTAAATTGTTCGCAAGATTACCAAGAAACTGTTGATAATTAATGGAGACAATTTTTTTGTTGCTTGTTATGGTAATTCCTTCAAACTTCCCCTTTTCAATTGCCTTTTGTGCCAAAAAATATGCAGAACACAAAATTGAACAAGTTGTCTTTAGATGCGAAGCATTCATGACATCACTTTTTCCAAAAGCATCTTCACTAGCTATATTTTCAACACGTAAAGCAGCAGTGTGAGCTCTCTTTCGATAGTTTGATAAATTTTTTTCTGAGAGACTTCAAGTGTGTACTTTGATCTGCTCCATAATAGGACTTGGTACATCTGCCACACATTTGAGTCTTAAACCCTTAGAAGTGAAAAGGGTTACATTGCTTATGTTTGCACATACTTTACAGCCAAGTTTATCATCCCTGAAGTCTAACCGTGGATAGGTTTCCTTTTTCTGTATTCCACATTTCTTCAGTCCAAACACCTGAACAAGGATACATGTTAGACCTCAAACATTACTTTCTGAATTGCACATGGATCCAATTTGAACTAGCAGTCGAAACACAACTTTGCCACTTTCACCATTATCAGTCTCCTGTATGTTATTCTTCTTACACTCCTCCAAATCTTTAAAGAAATCCATAAATACTTCATCTACTGGAAGTCCTTTATCTGAATAGCTGGTTACTGTGTCCAGAAATATGAGCAGGTTTGTAAGGCAGAATTTATTTTTAACCATGCTGTTGATTCACTAGATTGTGCAATGAGAAATGGTAAATGATTCCCTTTCCCTGGGATTCTCTTCATAAGTTTCCAGATACACGAGGTTATGCTGATCAGTCAAGAGTTTTCTGCCAAGTTCTGTTTTTTTAAGAGGTGACATTTGCATTTTTATATGCTGCATAAACTGATTGTGTACATATATAAATATGCATGGAAAATTACTGAAATTATCACTGTATTTTAATTTTTTGTAGCAAATTAAGGATGTTGAGTAATATGCTTGTTTTTCTGCTAAACTTTGTCATTCCTGAAGCTACAGACTGGGAAAAGCTTTTAAATATTGGAAAATTCAAGGTCTAAAACTCCTGCTATGAATTCACAATTGTATGAAAAAATCCCCAAGGGCCATGAGAGGGTTAGAACCAACGTCAGAGACGATCCCAGACGCACCTTAATTTATCCTCTTGGATGTAGATCTCCTGGTTTCTTCTCGGATGTAGGTTCTAACCCTCAATACGGCCCTTGTGGATTTGTTCATTTGATGCATCACGCTATTGTGATTTCTGTGTAATGAAGTAAGGGCGAAGAAGTAGAATAGCCTGTTGACGGAGCCCGGGTGCATGGGAAATTGTGTAAAAACCTGGTTTGCCTCTCGGAGAGACTGCAGGATCCGTGTGAGGAGAGTTGCATGCTCGGTTGCAATTCTTTTACCGCATAGTGGCACAGTCGATTAAGGCTTGTCTGGCATCCTCTCGGACATAGGTTCGAACCCTCGTCACGACCCTTGTGGGGCCGTTAATTTGATGCATCACGCTATTATTTGTCACAAATCATATCTTCTATAATTTTTATTAGTCAAATGTCATTAATATTGTTATTTCATATTATTGCTCTTCTTTTTATTAAAAGACTTCATGATCTGCCTTTTACTTTTCACTATTACTCTTAATATCAATGCCATTATCTGCCAGCCATGGTCACATTTATCAAATAACTAATACACATTTAAACAACTATGGCAAGGAAGTTCCTCCTCCTCAACCTTGCCTCATGTAGGGTAGTCAGTCATTGATGTTCCTGGTGGATTAACAATTTTTTTCCCCACAAGCTATAAAGTAAGAACTGTTTTATAAAATACTAGTGTGGACACTATTTTAAAACAGCACATGCGTTAAGTCTGGCAGTTACATTTCTAATTGTGAATACCCAGTAATTGGATAAATACTAAATATAAATAATATATAAATACTGTAATAGTAATTCCTAAATAGTATACGTCGTATACAGATGTAGAACACGTCTGTATCTTATTGCCCAACATATCCATACCATTGTAGAGCAAAAACATGTACAGTAGTCACTAGAATTTATGTCAACATTTTCTAGATAATCCTGAGTCAATTGGTATGATTTAATTTGTGCATGGTTTAAATCATCTTGAAATGTTGGTACTTGCAGTAAATTTAAATATGTACAGTTCTTAACCAGATCAAGCTTTTAATGATACTCAGGATTTCAGACATGATTTCATTTATGTGTATTTATTTAAATTCTAGGATGACTTTGACAAGCAGCTAACTGAAGCTGGTGGAAAGTTGGTCATTGTTGATTTTTATGCAACCTGGTGTGGGCCTTGCAAGATGATTGCACCCAAGCTTGAGGTATGTATTTTGTGATTGTCATGTTTAAATTTTACTAAATGCAGTATACCAATTTAATTTTGTTCATTCTAACTTTGTTCTTTGAAGTGTTGTTATAAAAGAAATGCCGTAGTACTGTAATTGGAACTGCAGGAGGATTTTTATTGCAAATAGCCATGGTTCTTAACCAAAGAGGTAAGCTTAGCTAACTGCAAATAGTGTAAGTATTCTGATAAAGCAGAAGAATCTGTTAGTGGTAAGTTTATTCACATAAATGGCAATTATCATGTATTTTTGGAAGATGTAGCAAAGTTTGTCTACATAATGTAATACACTTGTTCAGGCAACAACAAATTATAATGAATACAGTAAAGAAAAGTGTTGAGTGCAGTGCATTGTCATGAAGTGAATTAGTCGGCGAATCAGCCTGTGTATGTTGTGACTTGTATCCTATCCTCCTAGCTGAGGCCTCTCAAATCTGGTACTAATCTAGTTGCAAACCTTGGAACTTTCTCAAGTTTATGCTTCACAAAGTGTGGGTTTCATACTCAAGTAATGGTATCGCATAAGACAATGTGTATGACTTCAAAGCTTTCTCTTCCTCTTGAGGTTATCTTGAGATGATTTTGGGGCTTAGCGTCCCCACGGCCCGATCCTCGACCAGGCCTCCTTTTTTGTTACACACCCCCAAGAAGCAGTCCGTAGCAGCTGTCTAACTACCAGGTACCTATTTACTGTTAGGTGAACAGGAGCATCAGGGTGAAAGACTGCCCATTTGTTTCTGCCTCCACCGGAGATTGAACCCGGAACCTTAGGACTACGAATCCCGAGCGCTGTTCACTCAGCTGTCAGGCCCCCATAGCCTTGCTTAGATTTTTAAATGACATTGTTAGCTAACTTCCAATATGCTACTGATGTTATCCTGTTCACATGAGCTGGTGTTAGGGTTGAGATTGTCTATGCCCAAGTCTTTTTCTTATTTCTTGTAATTTCCTTTCCCTTACTGTACAGTACAGGTATAGCTAAATACAGGTCTCCTATCTTAATCATTTTCATTACTTTGCACTTATTTGGATTGAATATTAGCAGCCATTTATTTGCCCACTCCTGAACTTGGCATCTTGAAATATCGACATGTATTAGCTATGGGTTCATTTACATAAATTAAAAAGGGCAAGATCCTAGGACAGAGCCCTGTAGAACACCACTTTCCACTCCTCTCCAGCTTGACACATCCTCTGAGACCTTTTATTTCCTGTCAGTCAAGTATTCCTGTACCCAATTGAGTGCTTTTCTTGCTACTTCTGCTTGTCTCTCCATCTTGTGTATGTCTTTTGTGGGGAACTGTATACAAAAGTTTTCCTTGTTGAAAATTGTCTACTATAAAATTTAAACAGATGCCTGCAGGAATTTTATATGCAATGAGACTTGCATCCTGCTATTCTAGCATACATTACATTATGATTAAATATATTTTTTGTTCCTTTTACAGGCTATGAGTCAGGAGATGGATGACGTAGTATTCCTGAAGGTGGATGTTGACGAATGTGAGGATGTAGCTATGGAACACCAGGTTTCCTGCATGCCCACCTTTATATTTTTCAAAGAGGGCAAGAAGGTAAATATAAAACATTGGCAACTAGGTAATGTTTAGGGAAACTAACATATATAATTCTTAGATGGGTTGGAAAATATACACACAAGATAGCACAATTATTGTTATTGGGCAGTAGTCTTATTTCCTCATTCCATATGTAAAGAAAGTACTGTATATAGAAAATGGCTATTATTCCCCTCAAACTTTGAGGTTGTGACCAGGGCAGTAATATTTTGAAATTTACACATTTCTGGTGAGTAAACTGGCAAATTTCAGTCTTTTTGTTCAGACAGAAAAAAACACATGCATCAAAATTAACTCGTATTTATACTGTACTAAAGATGTACAGAAATTATAGAGATTTAGAAGAGTAATTTTAGAGATTTACGATAATACTGTAAATCAGTTTCACAAATTAGCCCCTAATTGTAGTGAAAATTATCATTATTATATGATTCTATAAAATTATTATATCTCCTCATAGTCTCATTATACTGTACTTGGTAGTGGCTTTCAAAGAGTATGTAATGGGTGGGGAAGAACTTGCCTTGCTCCTACAAGAACTCATGTACTCCTTGAATTCATCAATGAGCATCAAGGATATGAACTTCGTAGGACATCTTGCAGCCCATTGTGCCGTAGTTCTTACCAGTCTCTAGACTAGCTCCACATAGTTTTTAGCCTTGCGATTGCCCAGAAAGCCCCAAACAACTGTGACAACTGTTCCAGGCCACTTTCACCTTCCTAGTAATTACAGTACAAAAAAAGTTCCTTTATTTAACCCTTAGACTGCGCATAATTCCGCAAATATAGGGGGTATAGTAGCAAAAAAGTATTTGAATTGTATAAAAATAACTGTAAAATGTTAAACAAATCTCCAACTTATTGGCTTCAGTGTCATGAAACTTTCATCAAAGTATTTTCAGAAATTGATTTTAGACGAATTTTTGAAAAAATAGGAACATTTTATTGATAAGAACAGCTCCTAAGAACGAACTGAAAGATTTTGCAGTAATAGAGAGATGCAAGCACCTGTCCTATGCTCAAAGAAGAACAATAGTAGTTGGTGCCTTTATATCATTGCTGAGTAATACATAATAACACAAATAATAATAACTGTTACTCATCTATTTTGTTATATTTCATATAAATACATTGTCCAATGCTAATATGTCACTTTCATCAATGGGATTTTTTTTTTATTAGTTTTTTCTCTGTTTATTATCTGATTTTGTTGTAACTTTACATCCTGGAGAATGCATGTTTCCAAACTTGTGTGAAGATAGAATGGAATGGGTAGACAATAAATCGGTCACAACTCGCAAAAATTGGGACTTTTAATTTTTTGGCTGATTTTTTCACTGATTTCAAACTATATTTTCTGTCTCTTTAGGTTGTTTTGATGATTAGCTACCATATTAGGGCTTTTTCATTTATATAAAGTATACCAGGAGTCAGCCGGCGAGCAGACAGCACGCTGGACTTGTGATCCTGTGGTCCCGGGTTCGATCCCGGGCGCCGGCGAGAAACGATGGGCAGAGTTTCTTTCACCCTATGCCCCTGTTACCTAGCAGTAAATAGGTACCTGGGAGTTAGTCAGCTGTTGCAGGCTGCTTCCTGGGGGTGGAGGCCTGGTCGAGGATCGGGCCGCGGGGACACTAAAGCCCCAAAATCAACTCGAGATAACCTCAAAGATACCCTAAATGTATCCCCCTAAATCATTATAATTATCCCTATATTTTGTTTTTTGGGGGGTTGTATTTTCACTTCATTTCAACACACATTGACCTACAACTTTCACATATTAGAGTAAGAGTGCCAAACAATATTTATTAAAACCTACAATTAAGTTAACGAATTAAAACTACCTTTATTCATTGTTGATAACTTCAACTTCAATTATCTCTGAAACCAGAGTTTCAACTTTGAGTGGTTTCTAAAATTCCAGTTATTAACCGATTCTCACTATAGTATTTTGAAAAATTGTGTGCTCGGCTGTCTGTTCTACAATCCCATCAGAATGGATTTTTCAAATGATACATTTGGAGTTATAATTTTTTTTGGTCTAAATATGCTGCATATTACAAATGATTTTTTGTAAAGTTATATATTGCACGATCTAAGGGTTAAACCTGTGTACAGTACTTTCAGGATGAGCTATGCTCAGGATGTCCCATCGTCACAGTATTGTCATATAACATTTGGAAACCACTAACGGTTTTGGCCTCCCACTACATTGTCACTTTACTTGTTCCAACCATCTACCACTGCAAAAGAAAACTTTCTAATATTTTTTTCAGCACCTTTGTTTCCTTAGCTTGAATCTGACCTTGTTCTTGAGGTTGCCGGTTTCAGGAATTTGTCAATTTGGTTAATTCCCAGAATGATTTTAAGTGGTAATCATATCGCCTCTTCTATCTTATAGCTTTTTCATATTTAATGCTTATTAAATGTGTTCCTAAGTGGTCCTGGGGAATTCCTTGCTCTCCAGGACAATTTTTTTTTGTGGTTTGACGAAGACCACAGACAGCTTAGGGAAGACGTTTGATTGTCTATAATGTGTTTTGTTTTTTCCATCTCGGTTCTTGGCTATTAGAGATTTATTAAACAATGATAACTCATGATGATTCAACATGGGTAACATTGATTAAATGTTTCTCGAGCTTGTTTAGCCCACAGAGCAGGAGAGATGAAGGGACAACAGGAGGCAGGGAGACTGGGGGGGAGGGGGGGAAGAGACATGGATACACACAGGCACCACTGGGTACTCCTTAGTTATAATATAAATAATTGACATTTTCAGTTTTAACATTTTTGCTATTTAAGGCAATCATGGTTGCCCCTGTGAAAATCGAGCTTACGATGCAACAGGTGACTGTTTCCTATGCAAAGAAAGCTTACAAATCATTTAATGTTCAACCAGGTCATCTTGTGTCACAGGCACTTAGATCCAATACAAGCTGCCATTTGCTGTCAACAGAATCATTGTTACCCAAAATGTCTCGCCAGAAAAGCTGGCAAGAATGCCTTCTTCAAACCCCTCACATTTCCAAGATGGCTGCAGAAAAACCAGTACTTAAATTAATAATTTAAAACCCTGTCAAATAACTTTGCTAAATTTAATTAAAGCTGTGTACATGTTAAATCGAATTTTAACTGCAAACTTTTTTGCAAAAAATTTATATTCCCTTTTAACTTGTATATTTTTTTATACTGCATTTAAATAATTTAACTTAAAATGTAAATTACTGTACTAAAGTATAAATTTTTTTTAATTTGCAGGTAGAGTCTTTCTCTGGGGCTAATGAAGACAAGATTCGTGATGCCATTGAAAGACTTCGATAAAGTTGTTTGGTTATTTTAAGGGCTTTACGTACATTTAGTTCACATTTATTGAATTGCATTACCACACAGAAACCATTTTACAACGAATTGCAATGGGTTAACCATATTGTTTCATCAGTGTTGACATTGCTTAAGATATTGTCAAGGTTAGTAAAGTTTCATTCTAATGCATTGCTGTTACTGTAGTATACTTGTTTAAGTAACTTGTGTGTTTTTGAGTAAATTTTAAATCTTGGCAATGTATTTAATTTTTCAGTTTTTAATAGAAGCGTGTCAAACTTCAAAAGGAATTGCTTATATTACGGATTTGTGCCTTCTAGTTGTAATATTTTAAAATTCTTAATGGGCAATAAAATAATGAATGCAAAGTTGTTTTATTCATTAATGTTACATCCTGAAAAAAAAACTTTTATTACTAGCTGGATGTAGTTGGTATGGATGCTGCTGTGTATCAAGACAATAACTTAGTTTCATTAGAATCTACTGTGCCTAGAATTAAGGTTCTAGGTTCGGTAAGGTAAAGTAAGGTTCTTAATGTTGAAGAATTAAGGTTGCCAGAGTTCCAATACCAAATGTGAACACATTCTATATTGTCATGATACCAGCACACAAATAAAATGGTTTACAAAAGTGTCTGGTTTAGCTCTTGGCAAGCCTTCTTTCATTACTGTAAATCAAATCAATTCTCTATAATAAAAACTTCTGAACCATCTTCTGGGAAATTTATTTGAAGTGTTACATTCTCTTCAGTATCACTGTTTGAAATTGCTGGAATACTAATAAATGTTGGCTGCTTTAACTCACCATCTATAGTTATCAAAGTATAAATGGTTGTTTCATCCACTTCAGATTCTTGCTTAGCTTCTAATATTGAACATTTACTTAGGTTTACAGATTCATTTTTTTCATCCATTACTTTACATGATTCTGAAAGAACAGTGGTTTGTTTCCCATTTTGAAAATAGGATGTATGTAAGAGTGTGTTTTCTTCAAAGGTATCCTCCAAATTTTGAGGTGCCTGTAAGTTCCCCTTTGGCCGATTGGAAATTTTAACTTCAAAAGGCGTTTCACCAATACAATTTGATGCTGTCCCATTTATGGTTATCATTTCATTAACTTCGGTGATTAAATGCCCGCCTGGCATAACAGTACCTGTGATATTGGTGGAATTTAGCCCTGTGACAGGTAATAAATTATCTATACAAGTATCGGATACTAGAGTTATGGCTGTCAAGTCATTTAAAATACCAGGAAGATTAGCCATAGATTCATTTTCCTTCCTTGTAGCATTGTGGCAGTCGTAAGTTGTACAGGAATTAGTTTTCTGTACACAAATTCAGTACAGACGCTTTCAGCAGGTGATCCCTGCTTTGTTATCCTACTGCAAAGATGAGACTTTAGTTCTTGCTTCCTCTCAAAGATTGTTTCTGGAAATAAGAGATTAGAGCATTCAGTTTACTGGGAGTTGAAAAATACTGTACAGTAAATTTGGCAATTACATACAATTTACCAAGCTGCTGTAAAACAGGTACACTAAATATGGGGAAAAAAAATTGAAAACACTTGACCACCACCTATGGCCTTTGAGACTAATAATCTTTTGTTTTAAGGAAAGCATAAACACATGGTTCAACCAATGCTCTTTCAATTATTTTAAATAATAATCTGTTTAGCCTAAATTGAATCATATTATGTGTATCCTGGTACCTTAGATAACAAAAAAAAAATCATAATAAAAGTGTAGGTCAGATATCAGATCGTTTGGTTTCACATAAATGAAACCTGAAATAGGCCTTCTGCAGTTTCCTATATTCTTCAGGGTCTTTGGCTTTCTCTAGTCATGGAAATGACTAGGGAAGCCCTTCTCTCCTGGTAGCAGTTTGATAAGGTGAACTGGAATCTCTTTATCCCTCTTTCCCATTCTTTGCACTTCTGATTTTTTTTCCCAGCATTCCCATTTTCAACTAACCTTACTGGATGCTGCCATTTGCCTAAAGTAATATGAGATAGTGCATTCCCAGTGTCCTTCAGCTTGAAGTCAAACTATTAACTAAGCTGCCAAGAAAATACACCACAACAGATCCATTACTCTATTTAGGGTGCCAGAGCAGAGGCCATAAGATAATCGGAATGGGTAGAGTTTTGGAGATCCTACATGTTTACTGCCGATATTCACATTCTTTTAATCTATCTCTTACCGGGAGGTAGGAAAGCTGTTCTTGATAAGATACTCCCTTCAATTTCATACTTCAATTATTGCCAGGCAGTGTTGAGTTTACATGCGAGCTCAGCTTGTACTCTTAACACTTTATTAAGTACAGTACATAGTTTTGTACTCATAATAGTGTTAGGAGATCAGTTAATTTAAATACAGTAATTGCAACCACTACTCTCTACCATGCTCTGTCCATATCCTGAGACATTTCCAGCTTGGGGGATACCTTTTATGCTTCCCCTCGTATAATCATAACATCGAGTTGTATTAGATGTGCTATTTACATGTGATTCTTTGACACATTAATATTTATTAAATATATTAATTGCACTTAAATTATTTTGTAATTTTAACTTTTAATTACCCAGTACTGTAATTTTATTTAAAATTATTTTATTTAAAATATAGTGGTATCCATAAACTACCAATTGGTAATATTTCTTCCTGTAATTCAGTTTTCAAATTTAAGAACCAAATTGGACATGTTTGGTTCATTAATACAATAATCTACTTTACACAAAACAGGTAAAAGTATGCTATAATCAACACCAATATAATGACCAAGTGACTACAACTTTATATATGCATGTAAATGTTGTAAACTGAAATAATCTTTGCTCACCACATTTGTAACATTTAAATGTTCTCACTGTTGAATGTTGTTGCATATGTACATTTAGGGTACCTTTCAAAGCAAAACCTTTATCACAGTGCTTGCATACGTGTGGCTTCTCGCCAGTATGTGTCATCACGTGCCGTTTCAAACTTTGTTTGTACCTGAAACACAGATATAGATAGATAAACATACTGAATTTATTATTTAGTGTATAATGTGAAATAAAACTAGCTAGCTCACTTGCTCTTGCCCTCTCTCTTGTCTCTTTCATCATATTTATCCCATTCTTTGTGGGGTTTTTCAGCTCCACACACTATAAGTTAATTACTTTCTTTATTGCATATATTAATAAATAAATGTAATATTTACCGAAAGCTCTTGCTGCAGACAGAACAAGAAAATGGTCTCAGGTCCCAGTGAATCAAGTAGTGGCGTTTTAGAGTACTTAGTGTTGGAAAATCTTGAGAACATTCCTGGCATTTGTAAGGCGGTTTTGTAGCTGAAAAATGCAAGGCTATTAAAATACTATACAAGTTTGGTATTGTAAATATTGAGATAAATTTAAGCCTACATAAAATAAAGTTTGAAATCATAAAACAGAAATAACTGGGCATGTCTTTAATCAATCAGTTGGAAGAGTTGATAGTAAAACAAGAGTTGAGATAATTTTACAACCTTATGCTGTATAATCAGTATATACATCACTTCATGAGGTATTTTTGTTTTTCCAGGAGACCACTCAGCAGTTCCCCAAGCTCTAGTACAACCAAGTCTTAGCTAAACACCCATTCCCTAAAACTAATTATCACCCACTTGAAACCAAGATCAGAATCTGGCTCACTACCTGGCAAAGGGGAGCTTGGGAATCAGTGTGGCCATAAATTAGAAAACCCCATTAGAGATTATAGCCAAAACAAAACAAATGGTTGATTGAGAAAAATTAGGTGCCCCTAGGTAAACAAGGCAAACTATTGTACCCCAAGGGCAAAGTATCCTATCTGTGATGTGTCTGGATGGCAGCGTCACCTGTGATCTCAAACAGCCTGCCCCTCATTTTTCCAACAACTTGATGCCAATTAGTGCTGCAGTGCAGGGGCTGTTAACACTTTTGCTCGGGCATGACGCAGCATTGCGTCATCCGTTTACTGGCGGTGCTTCGGGCATGACACAGCATTGCGTCATCCACTTTAAATAATCGCCAAAAATCAGGTTTTATCCGATTTGTTTGGGACTGGTTTTAAAATGCGTGCCTATGTCATGTTCAACACACAATAGTACAAACATTTGTGGGCAGGAATTGGGAGTTTAGCTGGAAGGCGTCTGGGCGCTCACTCGCGGCTAACGTGGCCCGTCTTCAACTCGTCGGCGGTTGGAGCGTGACCAGGGTTTTATTTTATATGCTATTGTTCCTCTACAGAATTTTATTGCGAACCCATTGAGACCAAAATGAAAGACCTAGGACGAAAATTGAGGTGACCAGAGTGAAAATAGTGAAAACATTTTATCGCTTTCACGCGCTCCTGGGTAACTCGTTCGCACTTTCTCTGTTTGCTTCGGGTAATTAGCCAGGCTTTGGAGTTTATATGCATTAATGCTGTAGAGAATTCTATTGTGAACACAATGATACCAATTTAATCTCGTAGAACGAGAATTGAGGTGACAAAGTTGAGAGAGTATACACTTTACGGAATTAACGCGCGCTCCTGTGACACGCCGGGACCCACTACGCACAGTTGAGAGGTGGCGCGCGCGGTGAGCGAAAGTGTTAATAGTTTCTCACTTTCAGCTAAGTGTTGCTGGCTTTCCCTGGAACACTAGTTCTGCTGAATGCCATTTCTTTATTTTTATTTATACACTACATGATTGTGTTTTTGCCACCCAAACTGCATGTGCCTTAGCATTCCATCTTGCTCTGGCCATGGCAAGGGTTGTCTTCCTTGGGTAGCCCTCTCCCCATCCGGCCCGTTGGCGTCGTGAGAGGGCTTAGTAGACGGCTGCCGGAGTGTGATGCTCCGTGGGACAGTCCTCTGTCCTTTTATGGCCTTGCACTCCTGCTGCTGATGGCGGTCCTTGCCATCAGCACCAGGAAAGGCAACATTAAAAAGAAATCAGATCACTAATGGGTATCATGCAAGGAAGCAAACACTAAAGTATGGATTTCCCTGTGCAGACAGTCTCGAAGAAAACAAGTCAGCACTTAACCGAAAGATGTGGTTTCTTGTAGAGGAGTTTTTAATAACAGGAAGGTGTCAGGAGTAAAAGTGAGGATTGCCACCTCCACTGACCCTGTTTAGTCACTAGGGCTAAATCTGGTTACTATCAATGTACAATGTAGTTGTAAACACTGTACTTGCAATGTACAGTACAGTAGTTGGCTAATGGATGATTAGGAGCCAGAACAATTCTTGGAAATTTTTGACTTACCAAAGATCATTTAGAAGGCGTGTTGAATGGTTTGAATTGTTTTTTTTTTTTCATAAAGAGTGGTGCATTGAGATATGCTCTCTAATGAACTCTCACCATTTATTTTGTGGGAAACGCAATTTGGAAACGTATTGTCTCATTTGGGTGAAAAGTTGCTCAAAGTCTGATGAACAATCCATGTCTTGGGAAGGTTGACAACTAAGTCATAAGAGCACTACCAAGTGGACCTTGCTCAGAAATATCATTACTATTGAGGAATCAAGAAAAATAATATTGATACGTACCAGTATGTATGACTTCGTGCATCTGAAGCTTTAATACTGAAGAAAATTTTTTGTCACATGCTGAACATGAAAATCCTTCCATTTTCCTGAAATAAATACAATAAATTATGTGTACAGTATATCATATACAGTAACCTTTGAACAAGTGTTTCTTAATTCAGCGGGTTAAAGAGCAGATGTCTTCTCTCCGACTTGCTGGTTCAGACCTCTACTACAGCTAACTTTAAAGCCATAACATATATATATTTTCCTTTTTTTTTTTTTTTTGCCAGAACACCATATGAGCAATTCATTTAACGTGTAGGGCCACAATTCTTGGTGGTTGATTAGGAGTGAACAGTTTAAATAACATTGTACAGTCATCTTGTCTTACCCAAGGCTTTGAAGCCATCTACTCACTGAGACAAGTGGGTGAGTACTAGTCACTAAACCACAGCTATTTTTGGTTTCACAACATTGTGAATGCACTAGTAATTCACAATGCTGTTTACCAGAGTTTACCCGAGAGCCACTAACACTAGTGGCCTCGATGAAGACGGTAAGCCGACGGCTTGTCGAAGGTCCCCTCATTTGCCTCAAGTGGGGGGGCCCCCATGTAGGTTGTGAATTTATTTATTTATTTATTTATTTTTATACAAGAAGGTACATTGGGTTTATGAGAGTACAGAGCATTGAAGTTTTACTTTCTTATAAAGCCACTAGTATGCATAGTGTTTTGGGCAGATCCTTAATCTAACATATAATTTTAAGGTAATATCTAGCAAAATTAAAAAAAATTACAGGTACATTGTACAAAAGTATAAAAATACATTGTATGAAAGTATAAAAATGCATTGTAAAAAACTATACAAAAAAATACATTGTATAAGAAATTTGACAGAAAAAAACTAGGTACATTAAAGTAAATTTAAGGGTTATCCACAGGTACAAGAGGATGACAAACTGGATCCAGATAAACTCTTGATTATCATCATTTCAATAACCTCATCCAAGGGCATGTTAGCAAACAGCAACTCAACATCCAAACGCTCTCATGCGCGATGCCTGTGATCTTCACAATAAGTCAACAAATTCCTTTGGAGATTTAAGATTGAAAGCACATGGCACATATGGAGTTAGCGAGTTAGCTTCATTTTCTATGATCCATGAAGATGTTTGTATTGCTTCACTGACTTTGTGGATGCTTTTCCCAGTGTGAGTAGTTATAACAATCTCCAGCACCTTGCACCTCTGTGAGGGGAAGGGGGGCAAAAAGGGCAGGTTTTGGTTCTGATCTCCAGTAGGTCAAACAGGACTCTTATGATTGACGTGATCCAATAGTGGGAAGCCATTTCGGCAGCAAGATAGCTTTAGGGAGCCACCAGTCATATGAAATCATATGAATAATGTAGATCATATGAATCAATGCAGACATTTAGATACTACGGTGTTTGGAGTTGGCATTCCATTCACCACTTTAATACAAAGCAGAAATAGGGGTTTGCTTGTTTTTCTGTTTGGGAGTTCTATCCACTAGTTCGGATTTTGGTAGCAATTTTAACCAGAATAGGGGTTTGTTTTGGGGCGCTTACCTTTCTGGGTGCCTGTCCCGGTCGATGGCAGACATAGAATGAATGCTTCCAACCACACGGGGGCTTCTATAGGCCATTGCTCCCCGTGCCTCTCTGAGGGGGCCCGGTTCTGGCCGTGGCTTCCGGTAGGCCTAAGAACTCCTTACCTATGACTGATGCCAAAGTCTGAAATTAGCATATCAGCCTGGGATAGCTCCGGGGAGCCGACGGGGCTCCCCCCAGATGGACATGCACAAGAGTGGGACGGAAGGGTTGAAAAAAGGGGACCGACCATGGTGTGCGAACGGTCTCAGTCGTACAAAAAGAGACCTAAGAAAGACAGGCATATAACACCACATCCAGCGCCCTGCCAAAGACGCCAGACCGCAGAAACTCACCTGGCAAACGTGGCTCGAAGTGACACGCTCAACCGAGCCCAGAAGAACCTGGGAGCACCGCCAGGTGAATAAGCCAGAGCCGGACCTGCAGGAGAGCAAGGAAGAGGCGAAGAAGGCGGCTCACACCCATGACACAGGGGAAACCTCGGCGGCCTCCCCACAACTGGAACCCAGGACACCCCCGGAGCGAAAAGGGGCACATACCGCGGCAAGGGAGAAGAGCGAAAGGCGAAGCACTGGAGCAAAAAGACGACGAACACCAGCACTACCCACCGCCCAGACCAAAACAAACTCCGCGGCGCACGCGCATGACATGCCGGCCGAAAACGCGCAACCTACCCTGCGGGAAGGCGGCAACCAAGACTACTGCACAAGAAAAGTAGCCAAAAGAGTGAGCAGGAACAAGAAAACCGGCCAAAGAAGCGAAGACAGAGCCCAAAAAAGGCACGCAACCGGCCACAAGTAGCCCAACAGGCCACAAGTAGCCCAACAGGGCCACAAGCAGCCCAACAGGCCCAGAAAGAGCCCAACCGGGCCAAAAGTAGCCCAACAGGGCTACAAGGAGCACAACAGGACCACAAGGAGCCCAACAGGGCTACAAGTAGCCCAAACTCGCCAACAAGGACGAGGAGCCGACAGACGTTCCAATAACGCGGGAAGGAGGAAAAACCTTCCGAACCCTCGAGAACACGGAAGCCAAAACCAGTCCCGAAGGCACACAAAGGCGCATGCGCACCCGAGACCAGTAGTCATGGAGAACCCCCAAAACGGGGAAACATGACGAAAACACCGTCCCCCCAAAAAAGGGGTGGGGGGAAACATCCACCCACAGGACGGAACCAACGGACTCGAAGGCCAAGGAACCGAGCCCGGGGAGGGGCCGACGCCCAACAGCACGTACGGCGAGTGGAGAGGAAAACCCCACTCCGCGTAACCACAAGCCCCGCCGAGAGGGGGATAAAAAACCCCACGGGGTCCTATGGGGCCAAGGCCCCCCAAGTCAGCCCCTCCGCAGCCCCGGGAACCCACACAACAGGCCCCGGGGCCGAGCCGTCCCCCTAAAGCCCCGGCCGTACCAGAAAACCGGGACAGCCGTGAAAACACTAAGGAAGGGAGCCCACTGGCAGACTCTTACAACACGGCTGGAGGAACAGGCTCGAATGCCCCCGTCACTACCCCGGAAGGGGATTTCCCCGAGACTGCCCGAGTCTCAACACCACCAAACCCCGCCCTGAACCTACAGACGGTAAGGAACCGGATGCAGGCAGGAAGGGGAATCCAGGGGAAAAACAAGAACCAAAACGGGGCAGCCCCGGGGCTCCCGGGGAGTTACCACGAGAGCGTTGCCACCACCAAGGCTCAAGTGCAACGCCTCTGCTGCCCGCACCAGCTGAGCACAACTGGGTAACCGAGCCATAACGAGCAACAAACCCGCAGGGCTCCGGGTCGAAGGTGTCACCGACCCCACAGGCAGCAGACGGAGGCAAAACAGAGAGTCACCCAGAGACAAGGGGTGAGCAACCCTCAAACTCGCTGGAAGCGAGGGGGGGGCTCTGGGGTCACATCCATCGGACCCACGCGCCCCCAGGGGTTTCCCAGGGTCCCGAGCGTTTACTATAAGAGGACTCGCGCTCAGGTAATCCCAGGCAGGGTACTGCTAACCGGCACCCAAAACTACCAAACAACTTTCTAAGAGCTGACCCCCGGGACGTGTACACTCACGGGGACCTAGCAGGGGGTACCACCAGAAAACTCAGAACACAAGGGACACCAGGGGCAAGAACGAAGGCAGACCCCCCCACCAGGTAGATAAACAAAAAGAAAAAGAAAACCCCGCAAGAGGACAGCGTACCCAAGCGGAACAGAGCCGGCCGCTATGATTGGGAAAAGACAAGCTGCACAGTACCCTGCGCCCCACCAGTGCAAAAACTGCCCCTTACTCTAAGGCGAACAAGGGAGACAGAACACCCGAGCACACAAAGAGCGGCCGAAAACCAAGCAGTAAACGGCCTAGCAGGGGCAGACCCCAAGGAACTTGTGGAAGGTGGCCCCAAGTCCCAAGGGCAGTACTTACAGGGCACCTAGGGAAGGGAACCCTAGGCGCATGCAGCCCGAGTACTGGAGAATCACTCCCGGCTCGCGCACCACCTAGAAAACAGACACCACACTCTAGGAGCAGTGCTGAAACAACCACTGGAGCCGGAGCACATAACCGGTGCCTATAGCATCAGCCGAAGAACTGATGGGTGGATAGCCGGCGTGGGAGGTCTGGGGCTCCACCTTCCCCCTCCCGGGGAGGGGGGAGCTGCGCAGACAGCGGCGCGGTGACGTGTGACGTCACACTAGTTTGCTTGTTTTTCTGTTTGGGAGTTCTATCCACTAGTTCGGATTTTGGTAGCAATTTTAACCAGAATAGGGGTTTGTTTTGGGGCGCTTACCTTTCTGGGTGCCTGTCCCGGTCGATGGCAGACATAGAATGCTTCCAACCACACGGGGGCTTCTATAGGCCATTGCTCCCCGTGCCTCTCTGAGGGGGCCCGGTTCTGGCCGTGGTCTCCGGTAGGCCTAAGAACTCCATACACATGACTGATGCCAAAGTCTGAAATTAGCATATCAGCCTGGGATAGCTCCGGGGAGCCGACGGGGCTCCCCCCAGAAAATACATTGTATAAGAAATTTGACAGAAAAAAACTAGGTACATTAAAGTAAATTTAAGGGTTATCCACAGGTACAAGAGGATGACAAACTGGATCCAGATAAACTCTTGATTATCATCATTTCAATAACCTCATCCAAGGCATGTTAGCAAACAGCAACTCAACATCCAAACGCTCTCATGCGCGATGCCTGTGATCTTCACAATAAGTCAACAAATTCCTTTGGAGATTTAAGATTGAAAGCACATGGCACATATGGAGTTAGCAGAGTTAGCTTCATTTTCTATGATCCATGAAGATGTTTGTATTGCTTCACTGACTTTGTGGATGCTTTTCCCAGTGTTGAGTAGTTATAACAATCTCCAGCACCTTGCACCTCTGTGAGGGCACCTTGCACCTCTGTGAGGGGAAGGGGGGGCAAAAAAGGGCAGGTTTTGGTTCTGATCTCCAGTAGGTCAAACAGGACTCTTATGATTGACGTGATCCAATAGTGGGAAGCCATTTCGGCGGCAAGATAGCTTTAGGGAGCCACCAGTCATATGAAATCATATGAATAATGTAGATCATATGAATCAATGCAGACATTTAGATACTACAGTGTTTGGAGTTGGCATTCCATTCACCACTTTAATACAAAGCAGAAATAGGGGTATCAGGTATTGAAAATAAATCTTAATTTACATTGTTAATGGTTGTAACAAAGCCGGACAAATTTTCTAACCTTTCTAACATAACTATTCAATTATATGTATATATTGTATGTTGTAAATCTATTGGATGGTTTAAAATATGAACATAACCCAAAGCTACAAGATTGGATATTTTTTTGTTTGGTGTCTGTTGAATATGATACACTGTAATTATATATCTGTGGACAAAAATCTATGAGAGTAAGATAAATAATGAATATGAAAAAGTGAAAGATGAATCTATTACTGTATACGTAAAACATTATGTCTTCACACTTACACCGTCTCTGTCTTAGAGAAGACATCATGAGCAGAACCATGTATCATACGCACATGATGCACTTGATCTGTTGATCAGCAAAAAATTGATATTAGTTAGCTTAAAGTAATTCATTTAACATGGTTGCCATTAACATCTTTTGATCATAAATAACTAATCTACTTTCAATTTTTTGATGGAATAAAAGTTTACAAACTATCAAATCACTTACATGAATACTGTATACAGTATTACCGTACTGTATTCATAAAACCTATGATCATATACCATATGGTCGATTAAATGGCATTATTACAAAGTGCTTCATATATAACTCAGAATGAATGCAGACTAGGTACCCATTAACACACTCATTCTGTTGAAGCACCTCTGCATCTCTAGCTGCTTGTAGCTAAAGCACCAATAATGACTCGGTACTTCATTCAATTCAGAATTACAGTATCAGAAAATCTCTTTGCTATTATCTTTGCTTCACACTAATGCTGAATGATTAAAATGTAGTCCAGTACGCTGCCGTATGGGTTGGTGGAGCTTATGACAGCCCCATTCCATACCACATGGTAACTTGCCACTTCATATGGTAAACAAAAACAATTTACTACTTGCACTGCTGCTTATGAATTATGTATTTGGCCTCTTAAGAAGCAATGCCATCCTCACCAGAAAATTCTCTTTTTCTCCATGTAAAATAAATGTACTGCTTGAAGAATCATAATGCAAATATGATTCATCTATGCTTGACAATCCAAATTATACAGTAGTACCCTTAAAAGGTATTTGTGATGAATTTTTGTTTACACAAAACACATTGCTGTATAATACTACAGTACTCCACTGTACAGTAATGAATAATTTATATTTACCTAAAAAAAAAATCAGCATTGAATGTAATGAAATACCTATTTTTGTTAGGTCCTTGGTGGCTCCTTGAGTTAGTTACCTAGAGAGTGCTACCTAATTCAATTCATGCTAGGTTCTTGCGAGTCATTGTAAGCCTACCTGGTACCATAGGCCAAAACCTAGCCCTCTCTACATAGGAACAAGGAGCAGGGAATACTGTATTATCCTAACCAAGAAAGAGTCACCAGAAAGGTTCGGCGAGTCAAAACATACAATCAGCAATTTAAACAAAGCGAATCCCCAAAATGAACAAACTAACCAATTGAGAAGACGTTCACCCATTTTTCACCTGTGCATCACTAGGGGCCTACACACCTTCCACCTTGATCCCCTAGTTTTGACATGTCAGGCATGTAATTACCTAAGTGTAATTACCTAAGTGTAGTTACAGGATGAGAGCTACGCTCGTGGTGTCCCGTCTTCCCAGCACTCTTTGTCATATAACGCTTTGAACTACAAAGCTGGAAGCCAGGAAGATGGGGAAAAAATTAAACACCTGAACTGGGAATTGGGAGGGGTCCAAGGAGCCATCAAGAACTACTGGAGAGACATTTCATTACTATATATTCAACACTGGTTTTCTGGGAGGGCTCTTAAGGTGGCTCCTTAATGGGGGTACTCACCAGGAGCAGAGGAGTGTCTCAGAAAAGTAACCCCAAAGAAACCCTCCAAGGAGAAAATTAGCAACAGGTTAACTGTGTAAGGAAGGGACTTGTGCGTTGAATACTATAACTTCTATGTGTGATTTAATTAACTTATTTAGAGCATTCTAGCTGCTATGCATCATTTGCTCATTGCAGTTTTATAGTTTAAATGGTTTCACTGTTATGCAAGTGCTTACTTCAAAGGAATATGAAATTGTTCTTTCTAATTAGTTCCCACACCATTTTTAAGTAGGCAAGACAGACTGCAAGGTTACTTGTCTCTGGGTATAAGAATCATCACAGAGCCTAGGTGTATTGTCTCTTTTTGGCCAAGTCCACTATAAATGACTAAGGGAGCTACAAAAGTGGCCCTGAACAGAAATATGAATTATAAAGGCATTGTGATTATGCAACAAGCGATAATTAAAAGTATACAGTACCTCTCTTTCGCATATATGTTTTATCACAGTGTGGACAGGAATAAAATTTGTGAAAACTATCATGCATTTCCATATGTGACTTCAAATGAGATTGCCTCAAGAATTTTTTATCACAGTGACGACACTGATGAGTACCACGCCCAGTATGCAACCTGAAATGTGAAAAATATTAATGAGTAATACCTCTGATCAAGATTTAGGAAACCTCAACCTCAGCTTAAGAATACAAAGTAATAAGGGAAGATAAATACCATTCAACCTACTTATTCAAAACTACAGTATGTACTAGTTTTAGTATAGGGAATCCCCAGCTGGCAGATGGGATGCATTCTGGAGAGGTATTTATAAGTCGACTGTTAATAACTAAGAATTTTTTTCCTGTTGTTGGAATGCTATGTATGGGGGAAGGATGTATTTCTAGACTACCAAAAATGTAAATATGGGATGAAAATTTTGTGGGAATACATTAAAAACATTGTTTTTATTTATCTAGAATGATGAGGTACCCATTTGTCTTCTTATGGTTTTTGAAAAGTGAAAAAGTTTAATTGCTATAGGAAAAGACAGTAAAAGCTGGTAATAAATGGGGAGACGGTGATGGAAAGATTGATGATATCTTAGCCAGTGACATCTTTAGTGACACAATTCAGTCTTCTTTTTTATTGATTGGTATCGTTGGAGCTATGTATTGTCATTAGGCTTTAGAGTTTATCTTCAGGCCCCTTCCTTCCTTCCTTCCTTAAGTTAAGTCTGGCATTTGATCCCTTGGAACCTGCTTGATCGTTGGACCTTGATCCTTGATTTTCTGCTTCGGTCTAATCCTCCACTGTTAGAAGCAGAGGATTTTACCATAAAGATAGTCTTTCTAGCAGGGCCTTCCTTGATGGCTCCTTGAGCTACCTACTTGGGAACCTCAAAACCTTGGGCACTATACCAGGCTCTAAGATTCACACATACCTACTGAAAACCAGAATCAGAATCTGCCCCCCCCCCCTGGCTGCTGACTCCCCCCATATGTTTCCCACCTCACAGAGGGGGCAAGAGGAGCTTGCAGATACTCTCTGGTAGATAATGAGTTTCCTTGGTGTTGTCTTAGACTGACTAGTAACTAGCAGTGCATAAACTAGGGATGCTACCAAGGCACAATTCAGAGAAAGGCATTTCATTACATTCAATTTTAGTTGAGAATGATAAAGATTTATAAATTAGTTGAGTATGTGAGAGAAGACTGTGGTCAAAGTTAATGTGAGCTAAAGTAAAGTTGTGGTGGCATAGAGATAAAAAAAAATTCTCTGGTGAAATTACTGTGAATGGAGACGTATTAGAAGTGGCAAGGAAATTTAAATACCTGACATGTGTGACTGACAAAAGAGGAATTTTTGCAAGCAAAGCTGAGAGTAAAATGAGCTAGGGAAGAAAAGTGACTGGTGCAATGAAAGCCTAGGTTACCAAGGACAATATGCTTTGAGATTTACTCAGAATGCTACATGCCCGAGTGGTAGTGTCTTCCTTTAAGCTTGAATCCTTGATGCTTTTGTAACATGAACATGAAAAATCATATACCATATTAGAGAAGTTGAAATGGAAAATCTGAGAAGCATGTGTGCTATTACGAGAACAGAGCAAGGAATGAAAATGTCACTGAAAGATATATAGAATAGAGCATTAATCAGAAAATTACAACACAGAGAAGAAAGTATTGAGATGATTTGGTTATGTTGAACAAATGGACGATAAAAATTGATGAAGGCAGGGTACCTGAGTGAATTTGAAAGTAGGAAATAAATGCTGAGAAGATAGGCATACATGACTAATGTAAGTATTGGTGGTGGATATTGAGTGTCTACAGCACTTGGGATGTGGCACCTTAAGAACATTGTGCGAGGAGCCTATGCTACACTTTCTAACTTCAGAATTGTTTTTAAATACATGGATGGAGAAATACTGTACTAAAGAAATTGTTCACGACTTTTGTTAGAGCAAAGCTGGAATATGCAGCAGTTGTATGGTGCCCATATCTTAAGAAGCACATAAACAAACTGGAAAAGGTGCAACGACATGCCACTATGTGGCTTCCAGAACTAAAGGACAAGAGCTACGGAGAGAGGTTAGAGGCATTAAATATGCAAAAACTAGAAGATAGAAGAAAAAGAGGCAATATGATCACTACGTACAAAATAGTAACAGGAATCGATAAAATTGATAGGGAAGAATTCCTGAGACTGGGAACTTCAAGAACAAGAGGTCATAGATTTAAACTAATGAAACAAAGCTGCCAGAGAAATATAAGAAAATTCACTTTTGTAAACAGAGTGGTAGACGGTTGGAACAAGTTAAGTGAGAAGGTGGTGGAGGCCAAAACCGTCAGTAATTTCAAAGTGTTATATGACAAAGAGTGCTGGGGAGACAGGACACCACGAGCGTAGCTCTCATCCTGTAACTACACTTAGGTAATTACACTTAGGTAATTACCTAACATGGCTAGATGACACTCAATTTGTGAAGATAGAATACTGTATTTTGTTTGTACATTATGTGTCAAATAAAAAGAAGCACTGTACACATAGTTTTCAAAAAGAGTGGGGTACTGCTCTGGATTACATGCTTGAGTGCAGTGGTGGTGATTCATTCATAATGCTATGCAGTGTGTAATATATGGTTATTGGACAGATATTATTTTATTAATATTTATACTATTATTATTAATCTATACTGCTCCTTTTTATTTTATGAAGATACCTCCCCAGCCCCCATTAAAGTGCAAAATAGGGTAAGATGATGATGATGACAAATTAATAGTCTTTCAGTTTGGTTAACTAACAAAAAATGCTATCCTTACTGCTTGTTAAAACAACTGTTCTTGGTTTCATGAAATAAAATAAAATACAACTACACAGTATATTCATTAAAAAATGTAGTTAGCCACAGTCAAGTTCTAATTAGGGTAAGTACAGTAAAATTTTATTAACGGTAATTTATGGACCTATCTGGATTATCCTTTTATTACCTGAAATTTTTATTAGAAAGATAATATGCAAAGAAATATATATTTCCTGTTTCATATAAAACACTATTCTTAAGCACTGATCTTTTAACTTTTGTACTTGTAACTTACCTCATGTGATCAACAAGATACCGCTGCTTTTGGAAGGTCTTTTGACAAACTGAACATTGTGGCTGACCATCATCTATGCTGCAAAGAATTTTTTTGTTTTAACTGGAGTACTTATGAGTTTATATCCAATATTAAATAAATTGTGTTAAATGTAATGAAATGTCCCTTTTCTGTTGGGCCACTCAGTATCTCTCCGAGCTATACCAATGGATCCGCCAAGCATTAGAAAACTGCACACGGACTCTAGGACCCACCTGAGCCTTCCAGAAACCAGCACCAGAATCTGACATTCTCTATGAGGCAAAAGGAGCTTGAGAGATCAAAGATCAACTCAAAACCTAGAAAAATCCAACCAGAAAGTATTAGCATATCAACACTGTATATGCAACAAACTGAAAGGAAATTAGTAACCCTAAACAATGCACGCAATTGCTGCCATGAGGTAAACACCCCAGTAGTAATAAACCTGATCTGCCATC
Organism: Procambarus virginalis; assembly: GCA_020271785.1. Taxonomy (NCBI): domain Eukaryota; kingdom Metazoa; phylum Arthropoda; class Malacostraca; order Decapoda; family Cambaridae; genus Procambarus; species Procambarus virginalis. Next base: position 3,559,610 of record WNGS01072847.1, on the reverse strand, counting down.
TGGCTGCTGCCAGATGTATAGGGGGATGATGAAATGTGCAATAACCACACATGTACATCAAGTAGCTAACTATAATCGCTCCCCATCAACACATCCCAGAGTCGGGAGTCAACTCATATAGGAGGAATCCTGAACCTGTCAGAGAAGATAACTCTGGTGGGGCAAGGGAGATGGTAGCCAGTTACCAGGGACCCTGACACATCCGGAGTAAAATGGAAATACTGGGCACATACAAAGTGAGTGTCACAAGACACAAATGTAAAGCAAAAAACAGAACAAAACAAAGCAATGACCGATCATGGAACAAAATGTTCCAAAGCTATCTCACACCTCTTATCCGAAATTTCAGTGTGAAGCTGAATGTAGGCCCAGCAGAATGGTATAACTGGGGTTGAAACCAGGTTGGTATGAGGTGGCTGGCTGGTGGGAACCCCGAGTGACTTTGTTTGCCATCTGGTGGCAATCAGATGCATTATGGCTGGAATGTTTATCCAGAGGCAACAATTATTTGCCTTGTTTCCCTCAGTGTTACTAATTTCCTTTTCAAGCAATTACTTGTTTTGATGTACTTATACCTTTTTTTGAATTTGGGTTTATTTTTTATCCCTATGCTCCTTTACCTTGCAGAGAGTCACACTCTGGTCCTAGTTCCTGATAAGCTTGGTTGGCCTCAGAGTCCTGAAGTTATCATCAAAAGACTTGCTTTAGCTTTGGAAGCAACTAAGGCAACCCTCATAGAAACATGTGCAATATACAAAATTACATTACAAACCTTAAATATAAACAAAAGTGTCAGTGTGAGGGTTTAAAGGATGCATAATTGTACATTTTTGGCACAACCACTTGGGGTAACATTTGATTGTTGCCAACAGATGGTAGAATTTACCTGGTCTAAGCATTGATTTTGAAGGTCAAAGGATTTATGTGACATTTCATGACATGAAAACATTGTGCAGGAACCTGAACAGAGGTCACTCTTCACATTTATGGTTCTATTTACTTGTTACATTACTATTTACTTTAACAGCAATAGGGTTAAATATCCAGCATTGAAAGTAATAAACTGCATCTTTCTAGTAGGACCTCGGTGGCTCCCTGAAGCTACAGTATCTTGCTAAAATGGCTCCCCCCCCACCCCCTACTAAGTCACATCAGCCATTAGAGTTCTGTATGACTTACTGGGGACCAGATGGTCCTGGCCATGAACCTGGCCACCTCACAAAGGTACAGAGAGCAGGGAATTGTTATTATCACTGTCACTGAGAAGCCATCAACAACATGACTAACCAGGGAGAAGGAAAGCATCAACAATACACACGAAGATGAGACACTGGGATGAAAAACTTGACCCAGGACAACATAAGCTTGACTAGGAACACTGAGTAAACAATGAGCCACCAGGACCCTAGTAGACCACCAAACCCCTCGAGCCTGAAAAGCAACCCACAACATGTTAGAGAACATGGCAGGCAAAGCTACAAATTGATGAACATCATGTGCCTGAGGGGTAGACCTGCAGGCTGGCTAGATTGGTATGTAACTCACTTGTCACTCTCGTGGTGGTGGTATCTATGCATAGGAGTGGACAGTACTCAGGATACACAGTCTATGGTTTAACGACAGTGTGGACAACTCAAGAGACACAAGCCTTGGAACAAGAAACCAAGGAAACTGGATCAACAAACAGTGCAACCACCAAAGCAGAGCAGGTGGCATGCACTACTGGACACAATACAGTAAATGATGCAACCCTGGCTGGACAAACCAAGAATTAACCACCTAAGAATTCCTCAAGAGGCCAGTCATCTTATTCTTTGCCAGAAAAGAAGAAAGATGCAAACAAAGAAATTGTCCACCAGGGCCAAATGAACAAAACGCATTCCTCCAGAAAAAAGCATGAAGCTCCCTAACCCAACCACCGAAAATGAGAGTCAATAAAAACAGAGCGTTAAGAAACGCATCCCACACCTGAGGGGAAACCGTGTATTGAGGGTAGGAAAGCAATACCAACACCCTATCAAGAAGTCAAGATGGCACAAGAGAAGAATGAGCCAGCTGGAGGTGAAAGAAAGTACAAACCAGCTTTGGAAACGGTGCCGAGGAGACGTCAACAATAAGCTGGTACACTAAAGCCAAGCAATAGAGGCGACAGTATTAAGCATAAAATGCTGATCAACAAACAACCAAGACTAAACAAACAAAACCACTAGAACACAGAAGAAACACAATGAGAGACAAAGAGGCAAAAGAAGCACTAAGAAACTTTATACTGATGCCACTACAATGTCAAAGACCCCTGTTCAGTATATAGCAACCTCAATCTCAGGAAGATAGCTTCAGGGAGCCACCAGTGGGCTCTCTTCAGGAATAGAGGCTGCTTATTACTGTATACATAACAAGTGTGGGCATCCTCACCTGCATGTCCCACGTATGTGTGTTGCCATATGAGAAACAAGATTAGATTTTCTGGTAAATTTCTTCTCACATATGTTGCACTGATGACCTATAGGTGTTGGTAAATGCTGCAGACTTTCAAACTGTATAATACAGAAATAAAAGATGGAAATAATGTTAGCATCATCACAGAATTTTTAATGAATATATTGTATAAACTGCCAATAAGAAGCGACATACAGCCTCTTGGCTATATGTCACCTTTAGATATGAACAGTTTCTATTACAGTTCGGGAAATTATGATGAGTAAAGCTTATGCTAAACATTTTCTTCAGTCCCTAAAACCAGAAGACTGGTTGTAATAAACAAGGCTTTGAGTGTAGGTAAAAAGCATGTGGCACATTCAGAATGTAATACTATTTCTATAAATCTGTTAAAGTTTTGCAATAGTAATAATAATTTTAATTACTGTATAAGATGTTAATAATAAATTAAAATGCTTTACCTGTAAGTCTTTTTGATGAATGACAGCTACATGCCTCCACATATTCTTGACAAGTGCAAACTTAGCAGTGCACAAAAGACACTTGTGTGTCTTCTCTTTCTTGGTAGAGGAAACATGAATTTCTTCAATTATATTATCCTCAACCTCTTGATTCCTTTCTGAGTGAATACCAAAGTCCTTAATTTGCTCATGGTCAAATTCATATGATTCTGCATGATTCACACCTTTGTCACTTAATATCTGAAAGCATAAATTCTTCATCTCTAAATGCTTTGTTAAAGCTGCTTTGGTTATAAAGGAGGTATTGCAACTCTGACATTTATATTTAAACAATATGTGCTTTTCTTTGTGGGTTTTAAATTGGTCAGAAGACATACAGTAGTTCAGACAACATATATGACAATGTTTTTGTTGGTCCTTGTGATAGTTAAGCATTTCTTGATCATAATAAACTTTGTCACAATTTGAGCAAAAGAGACATGATGTATCTTGCTTTCTATGACACGAATACTGATGTTTATCAAACAAATCAGCACTAATACATTCCACTAGACATGATTCACATGTGTAGTTCATTATATCAAAAATGTGCTCAGCATGTAAATGATCACTTAAGTCATTAGCATTGTCAAAACCTTTTCTACAGTGCACACATGTATTTTTTTCAATCATTACTTTTGGGTGTGTCTTAACATGATTTGCAAGACCTTTGGGGGTGCAAAATTCTAAATAACACTTTTGGCACTCATACCAAATGGTTTCGTTCCCAGCTTTCCTCACACCATTTCTCACATTATCTTGAAGAGTCTCATTACACATACTTGCAATACCATCCCTGTGTTTATCATATTGTATTTTTTTGGTTGTTGTTTTTAATGAAGCACTTTCAGAACTTTGATAATATGCTTCCATATTTTTCATTAGATCTTTCAGAACAGGGTTCTGCAGTTCTTTCTCATTAGGATAATTTGTTATTCTAATGTCGCTATCTTTTATTTCTGTAATAGGTGCTTCAAAATCTCTTATTTCCTGGCACAATTTTGTTACACTAGGAAAGCAGAGCATCTCGCCCCTTAAATTTATTTTATGCAATCCATTGTTTTGTTGCTGGCTGAGTGAATATCCTGCTTCGTCTGTAGTACTTACATCAAGGAAACTTTTTTTTCTAAACATTCCACTGCCTTTATTAGGCTTGAACTTGCGTACATATGACCGTCCACTATATAATACAGAAGTACCAAAAGATTCTTGCAAATAATTAGTTTCTTTATCTGAATAATGAGGGAGTTCACTGTTAACCTTCATCACTGATATGTTGATACTTTGGGAAGATGAAATCTCTCCACTAGCAAAATCATGGCTGTCATATATTTTAGTCGAATTTCCCTGGTCCATTCTTGAGTTCTGGAAATCAAAGAAAATATAAGAAATAAAACAAGACAACATTCCTACTGACAAGTCATAAATTATCAATGCCAGCCCAAGGGATATTGGCCCTCAAGGCAAGTTGGGGCCAGATTCATGATGCAGTTACGCAAATATTTACCAATGTGTATATCTTTCCTCAATCTTTGACAGCTTTGGTTACATTTATTAAACAGTTTAAAAGCATAAAAACTTCCTAATTAATTGTTGTTGTTATTATAAACAACCTCCTGGTGCATCGAAGCTCATTAACTGTTAAATAGTTGTAAACAAAGCCGCCAAAGACTGAGAAAAGATGTACAGGTTTTTAAGTGTTTGCGTAACTGCTTCGTGAATCTGGCCCCTGAACTTTAAGGCCTACAATTATATTGAATTAAAAATCTATATGAAGAAAACTACAAATGTAAGAATAAAAAGTTTATTACAATACTGTATGTACCAGGAGGCCAGGTCGGGACCGGGCCACAGGGACGTTTAGCCCCTAAATCATTGCAAAGTAACTGGTAGATAAAAACAAAAAGGTTCAAACACACCATTAGTTTTTGTGTTACACTGCATACAAAACCTTTGTTATTTCAAAATCTATAATCAAACTGTATATGTAGTACATTCCAAGAATTTGGGAATAGCCTATCCCAGTTACTCAAGTCACTTCCATTATTTGATAATATATTTATTGCTGTTATTTTATATTCCTTAATAATGTGGTGAAACACAAAGCCAGAAGTCAGAATTGTTGTTTTATTTTTCCTATGGGTACTTATGCATAACTGAATATATGCAGTATATATATATATACTGTACACACATACACACCAGAAAAAGTGCAAAGACATGCCACTCAGTGGCTCCCAGAATTGAAGGACAAGAGCTACAAGGGAGAGGTTAGAGGCATTAAATATTCCAAAACTAGAAGATAGAAGAAAAAGAGGTGATATGATCACTACGTACAAAATAGTACAGTAACAGGAATCGATAAAATTGATAGGGTAGAATTCCTGAGACCCGAAACTTCAAGAACAAGAGATCATAGATTTAAACTAACTAAACAAAGATGCCGAAGAAATATAAGAAAATTCACTTTCGCAAACAGAGTGGTAGACAGTTGGAATAAGTTAGGTGAGAAGGTGGTAGAGACCAAAACCGGCAGTAGTTTCAAAGCGTTATATGACAAAGAGTGCTGGGAATACAGGACACCACGAGTGTAGCTCTCATCCTGTAACTACACTTAATAAATTACATTTAGGTAATTACCACTTTTGGTTTATATCAAAGGCCCCCCACAAGGCCAAAGTACTAACCTTCCCCAGGATACAACTCCACAACAGTTGACTAATGTCCAGGTCAAATGGCAGGGGCCCTTTCGATAAGCTGTTGGCTTCCTGTCCTCGTCGAGCTCACTAGGGTTAGTGGCCCTCAGGTAAAATCAGGTGAATCTGTTACCTATTTACTGTTAAGTGAACAGAGGCAACAAAACCATTTGCTTTCAACTCTTGATCACTAGATACATTATTAGATAACTTTAGATTCAGAAAAAAACATTACTAAATACTGGTTTGAGAATAGTTATAGAATTAAGGAACACTGCTCTCATATTGGGAATACTTGAACGACATAAGAGTTACAGATTTAAGGCACATTGCCCTACCCAAAGCCAATGGGCCTTCGGCAATTGTCTTTAATATTATGTTCTTAAACACTAGCAGAGCAAGAACGTCACGGTTGAGCTAGAAAATGGGTCCTCAGGGTTTAGTTTAGTGTTGGGCTTTTGGCACGGGATGGTTATGGTCTTTACGATAGATAACAAACCAACCATCACGTATACTTTACTTCAGACTTGAACATAGTCCAGAGCTAGAGTAAACAGCCAGTGTATGTACAGAGAGGCGTAGACCTCTCGGTGTATATGTTTCGTCGACCCGTCACGGTAGGACATCATGTTTATGTTTTTGTTGTGTTGATTTAGGGGCGACGTTTATGTTTTTGTTGTTGGTTGAGAGGCGACGAAAGTCGTGGTCGGATGCGCCCTTGTTGCTGTTGAATGTTGTTGTTATTGGGTTAGGGGCAGTTAAAGCACAGGGGTCGGTATTCACTTAGTTGTATTTTACGGGGGTTGAGCTTTGCTCTTTCGGCCCGCCTCTCAACTGTCAATCAACTGTTTACTAACTACACTAACTACTTTTTTTTTCCACACCACACACACACACACACACACACCCCAGGAAGCAGCCCGTGACAGCTGACTAACTCCCAGGTACCTATTTACTGCTAGGTAACAGGGGCATTCAGGTGAAAGAAACTTTGCCCATTTGTTTCTGCCGGGTGCGGGAATCGAACCCGCGCCACAGAATTACAAGTCCTGCGCGCAATCCACCAGGCTACCTGGCCCCCCATGTACCCTGTCGATCCCATGTTTAGAAACTATATTTGTGGTCGATCTCGAACCCATTGTTGATGTGACGACTTATATTGAATTTTGTAACTAGCTCATCAAGATTGTAACTTGCTTAGCTAAATAAATTGTGGGGTTCAGTCCCTGAGCCCATTATGTGCCTAGTAACCCTTTCCACTACTGCCCACAAGATGGGTATGGGGTGCATAATAAATGAACTAAACTAACTAACCCATGTCGGGTAAAAATCGCGAAAAGATATGCGAATTCAGAGACAATTCTATAACCAATGTTCCAACGATGTGTAAATATTTCATTCAAAATGATCTACTACCAGAAATTTTAGCCAAATATCCCCAGTTTGCTAACTGTAGGTAGTAACTAAGTGACTGTAACCTATCCACCGCTGCCCACTGGATGGGGGGCGGTGTGCAATACAAACATCAATTGTGCCACTAGCTCTCCACATATGTCAGTTGCTTATTTAGAAACTGTACTTGTGATCGATCTCGAACCCATTGTTGATGTGACGACTTATACTGAATTTTGTAACTAGCTCATCAAGATTGTAACTTGCTTAGCTAAATAAATTGTGGGGTTCAGTCCCTGAGCCCATTATGTGCCTCTGTAACCCTTTTTCTTGTAACCCCATACCCACAGGATGGGTATGGGGTGCATAATAAATGAACTAAACTAAACAACTTTATGGAACGTGTATTTTGCACAAAGGTGTTCCCCTGATGATGACTGGACGCGTGGTAATGTTGTGGTTACGTCAGTCTTCACGACTTGACTTTTTTATATATATACAAGAGTTCTTACAGTAATTCTTGTACAGCCACTAGCACGTATAACGTTTCGGGCAAGTCCTTAATCCTAATTTTCACATACCACACATTCCCCGGAAGCAGCCCGTAGCAGCTGTCTATAAGTTGGATTAGGGCATGGTTATTCCAAAGGAAACAGATAGAATAAATGGGGTTAAGTCAGAGTGGGATAATGTTGAAAGTGGAGTGCCTCAAGGCTCTGCCCTGAGACCTCTGTTGTTTATAATATATCATACTTTATAACATTAGAGCATAAGGTACTCATATATGCTCTCTTTATCATACATTGTTCATTACTTCCCATCTTTTGTACTGAGAGAATTAATTCATTAGCTCCCCCACCTCTCATTAATCTAATGGCAGAGGCTACATTTATCTCTGGAATTCTACCCCTAATATTCTTCAGATTCAACTCCATCCTCATTATCTATGAATATCTCAATCATAGCATTTCTTGGGCATCCTAAGATAATTCTCATGGCTTCATTTTGTACCTTCTCCAACTTGCTCATCCTATCTTTACCAAAACAAGAAATGATAGGTGCAGCATAATCAATATGGGAACTTACAGTACTCAAGTATATCATTCGTAGCACAGGGACTCCCACTCCCTTTCCACAGCATGCCAAGACCTTCAGAGGATGTAATCTCTTCCGACATTGACCTAACAGTCTGTTCATCTCAGCTTCCAAGCTCTCATGGGTATATCCAACATATATGCCTAAATATTTATATATATTAACTATATTTTTACCGTTTATTTCCAGTATAATCCAGTATTCCAGGCGAAGAGTTAGGGGTGACATGATAGAGGTTTACAAGTGGATGAATGGACACAACAAAGGGGATATTAATAGGGTATTAAAAGTATCAACACACACGGGAGACATCTCCTGTCCACAAGGCTCACCATAGCCCGTGCTTCTTGCCCAGCTCCTGTGCCAGGTAAGTTACGGGCTCACCATAGCCCGTGCTACTTGGAACTTGTTCCGAGTAGCTGAATCTATAACAACAACATATCAACACAAGACAGAACACAAAACAATGGGTATAAATTGGATAAATTTAGATTTAGGAAAGACTTGGGGTAAATACTGGTTCGGTAACAGGGTTGTTGATTTGTGGAACCAATTACCGCATAATGTGGTGGAGGTTGGGTCCCTGGATTGTTTCAAGCGCGGGTTGGACATGTATATGAGTTGGATTGGATGGTTATAGATAGGAGCTGCCTCGTTCGGTCCGACCTGGACCATTATCAAGTCGATTGTGCAAGTCGACGTCAAGACCACGAAACGTCATCGTCTCTTCACTTTCTAGTGTGTAGTTTGGTCAACATTCTATGTACTTGATATTCCATAAACTCGACCCTACCGGGCTGATGGGAGGAAATTCTGCCCGAAACACTATATGCGTGCTAGTGGCTTTACAAGAATGTAAAACTTTAATTCTCTGTACTCTCATAAACCCAATGTACCTTCTTGTATATAAATAAATACAACGTCAAATAAATATCTACATTGGCGATAAGAGAGTTTGAATCGCGCGGTTAAACGTTTACTGGGGCGGTGAGAGCCAATCAGCAAGCGCGTCCCGCCTGGCCAATAGGGCTTCCCGGTCCCGTTGTTTAAATGTGTTGACATTGTTGGTGTGTGGCGGCGAAGGTGTTCCCGCCCAATTTATACGTTATATCTCGGCTTTCTAGTTAATAGGCGCCATCATGGGGGGTGAAATATTCGCGCAACAAGACCTCCAGCAAATGAAATATGGTGAATTGCTGAAAATCTTCAAAGGCCGGGGATTAAAAGCTGGGAAGAAGTTGAAGGTGAGGCCAGCTGGGCCCGGGGCAACCCCAGGCCAGGGTGTCATAAGAACATAAGAACAAAGGCAACTGCAGAAGGCCTATTGGCCCATACGAGGCAGCTCCTATTTATAACCATCCAATCCCGCTCATATACATGTCCAACCCATGCTTGAAACAATCGAGGGGCCCCACCTCCACAATGTTACGCGGCAATTGGTTCCACAAATCAACAACCCTGTTACTGAACCAGTATTTACCCAAGTCTTTCCTAAATCGAAACTTATCTAATTTATACCCATTGTTTCGCGTTCTGTCTTGTGTTGATACTTTCAATACCCTATTAATATCCCTTTTGTTATGTCCATTCATCCACTTGTAAAACTCTATCATGTCACCCCTAACTCTTCGCCTTTCCAGTGAATGCAACTTAAGCTTAGTTAATCTTTCTTCATATGAAAGATTTCTAATTTGGGGAATTAACTTAGTCATCCTACGCAGGACACGTTCAAGTGAATTTATATCCATTCTATAATATGGCGACCAAAACTGAACTGCATAATCTAAATGGGGCCTAACTAGAGCAAGATATAGCTTGAGAACCACACCATGTGAACCACATCATACTGTGTTGTGTGACCCCAGCAGTCGGTCATACTGTGTTGTGTGACCCCAGCAGTCAGTCATACTGTGTTGTGTGACCCCCCAGCAGTCAGTCATACTGTGTTGTGTGACCCCCCAGCAGTCAGTCATACTGTGTTGTGTGACCCCCCAGCAGTCAGTCATACTGTGTTGTGTGACCCCCCCAGCAGTCAGTCATACTGTGTTGTGTGACCCCAGCAGTCAGTCATACTGTGTTGTGTGACCCCAGCAGTCAGTCATACTGTGTTGTGTGACCCCAGCAGTCGGTCATACTGTGTTCTGTGACCCTAGCAGTCAGTCATACTGTGTCCTGTGACCCCAGTCATCAGTCATACTGTGTTCTGTGACCCCAGCAGTTGTCATACTGTGTTGACCCCAGTAGTAGTCATAGTGACCCCAGTAGTAGTCATACCGTGTTGTGTGACCCCAGTAGTAGTCATACTGTGTTGTGTGACCCCAGTAGTAGTCATACTGTGTTGTGTGACCCCCAGTAGTAGTCATACTGTGTTGTGTGACCCCCAGTAGTAGTCATACTGTGTTGTGTGACCCCAGCTGTAGTCATACTGTATCCTATGACCCCAGCAGTGTATCATACTGGATCCTGTGACCCCAGCTGTATGTCATACTGTGTGTTGTATAAAATATTTTATTATAAGATTGTAATTTAAGCATTTAGGTATTCCTGGTAAGGATAGTCCTTTTTTTTAACACTGTGCTTTTCATCTACAGACAGAGAAGCTGATAGAAGCTATACTTGAATCGCAGAAGAGCAGCGCCCTCGCAGATAATGCCGAGGCTGTGGTGGCTGCTCTGACAGATGCTGCTTCAAGACAACCTTTAAAGGATAATGATAATGAAAAATCACGTAGGAAGGAAGTGGGATCAGCAGAGGAACTCTTGACAGACATCCAATTTCCTGACTCATTTTCTGAAGACAAGGATGAACCACAGGAGGTACGGTTACTGTATGTGTTGTCTACTTGAATGGGGCAGTTTTTATACTCTTGATGCTTCAGTCTTAGCTATTTCACACTTCGGAGGTGGTGTCTTTGGAGTTGAATTTTGCTGAGCAAATTAGTTTTGATATAAATACCAGTTATCACACAAAGTTTGACTGGTGTTGTGTAAGGCCACCAGCAGTCTTGTTAATTAAACATCTTCTGGTAATTTTATGAAGTATATTTTATATTTTTATAACTTCATATTGTTCAGTACCTGTTAGTAAGTTTGTGTTTAATACAGTATTTGTATGGTGAGATCTGCTGGTATAGGAGATTGGGGGATGCATTTCCTCAATTATTTTCATGTGATCAAACTACAAGAATAAATTTCCTCTAGCCAAAACTTATTCTTATGCTTGATATAATAAATTTGTTATTTTTTGACCAAGTATTTATTTACCATTTTCAGGTTATAGCAACTTCGCCAAAGAAAGGTCGCAGAAAGAGCAAATTGATTAAAAATGGTTAGTATTTACTATGTGAATATTTGGTAACTACATATAATGATCGTAGAGCAAAAATTGTAGAGATGTTGAAAGGACGTACAATTGAAGAATGAGCTTTTTTCACGGGAACAATATTCTTGTGAAGAATTTGAGAATACTAGAAACTGCAGAATGCACATTGGCCCATGTGAGGCTGCTGCTGTTTATACCTAACAAACACTACTATATACAGTGTGTGTGTTTGTGTGTACTCTATTATTGAAATATTTCAGATATCCCACATCTATTATGCTATTCCGAATCAGTGTTTTAGCTGGTCTTTTCTGAATCTAAACTTATTATGTTTCCATTGTTTTGTGTCCTATTTTGTGTGTACAGTATGCATTAAGCACCTTATTAATTTCAGGTATACTCTTGGTTATGCTGTTATACCCTTTCATAAATTTGTATACGTCAGTCATGTCAGCTCGTACTTTGCCTTTCTAGGGAATGTAAACTTATTTTTAAACTTCATATTGCTGGGATTAACTTTGTTCTTCTCTGTTCACGTTCAGGTGAATGTATATCCATTCTATAGTATTGTCACAAAAATTTACTGTATAATCTAAATGAGTCCTAATAGGGCTAGATAAATCTGAAGAATAACATTAGATGTTGCTTCTAGATATAAATAAAAATAATCTGACTGACAAATTTCAAACATTTATACATTGCTAGAATACTGTAAGGTAAAAACCAATGAAAATTTCTCAGGGTCTTTACTGTTCCCCTTTTGTTTGAGGAAAGTTCTTTAAAGTCAGTGCAGATTTCATGAGAGAATTATAAAATAGAGAAAAATTCTTTTTGCCCCTGTTGAGCTGAAGGTTCTAATAATTGTATCCATTTTATATTTTTAAGTTGTTGAGAATGATGGGCAAATAACCAGGCGTCGGCGCACAGCAACATTTGAAATAGAAAAAAAGATCGAGAGCACAGCAGAAGAAACGCCTGGACCTCTGCCTAAGCGCCGCAAGACTTCCACATATGAAGTATCTGTTGAAACCAGTAAATCCAATACAATATCTGAAACGTCACCAGATATCAGAAGTGAGGAGGCTAGTAAGGTATGGTACTGCATGTAGAGGGAAAAGACTGAGCTAGGGGATTTCTATTTTTTTTTTTCTCTCAAAAAGTAAAAAAAAAATGTGATCTGCAGTGGTAGGTTTTAGAGAGAATGTAATGATATAATGACCAAACCACACACCAGAAGAAAAGGAGACGACATCATTTCAGTTCATCCTAGACTATTATCAAGTTGATTGTGATAATTGTCAATTCTCAATTGGCTTGATAAGGGTCCAGAAATGACCAAAACGTTGCGTTTCTTCATCTTGTGGTGTGTGGCTTGGTCATCATATCTTAACCCACGTTATTGTGATAAATTGTCTGTGCATGTAATGATATACTGTACCATAGTAAAAAAACTTCATGGTCTGTGTTAGATTAAATTTTAATAGGGTAAAGATGGCTGGTGTGGTTGCTTATGGACTAGTCTCTGAAGTATCTGAGATACTACTGTGGATGCTTTGCTGTAGTGTAGTGGCATAGTACAATGCCAAGTTTCTGTGATCCAGTCTAGTAGAGATGCGTATGGACTAGTGTTACTATGAATATCTTCAATTCTTTTGTCTTGTGTATTATTATTATAATGATACTTGTGTGTTTACATAATTTTTAGTTTTTGCTTCGTTAAATGGTGGTTCAATTTTCTTAGTACAGTAGTATTATTTTTTGCTAGAGCAGTCAATATTTAAATAATTTTATTTATTCATTTACTAATGTCATATGCCATCTTGTTTGCCTTTTTAATATATATATATATATATATATATATATATTATTATATATATAATATATATATATATATAATGTATATTATATATATATAATATATATATAATATATATATAATATATATGTATATATATGTATATATATATATATATATATATATATATATGTCGTACCTAGTAGCCAGAACTCACTTTTTGGCCTACTATGCAAGGCCAGATTTGCCTAATAAGCCAAGTTTTCCTGAATTAATATATTTCTCTAATTTTTTTCTTATGAAATGATAAAGCTACCCATTTCATTATGTATGAGGTCAATTTTTTTTATTGGAGTTAAATTAACGTAGATATATGACCGAACCTAACCAACCCTACCTAACCTAACCTAACCTATCTTTATAGGTTAGGTTAAGTTAGGTAGCCGAAAAGTTAGGTTAGGTTAGGTTAGGTAGGTTAGGTAGTCGAAAAACAATTAATTCATGAAAACTTGGCCTATTAGGCAAATCGGGCCTTGCATAGTAGGCTGAGAAGTGCGTTCTGGCTACTAGGTACGACATTATATATATATATATAATATATATGTATATATATATGTATATATATATATAACATATATGTATATATATATATATGTGTCGTACCTAGTAGCCAGAACGCACTTCTCGGCCTACTATGCAAGGCCCGATTTGCCTAATAAGCCAAGTTTTCATGAATTATTTGTTTTTCGACTACCTAACCTACCTAACCTAACCTAACCTAACTTTTTCGGCTACCTAACCTAACCTATAAAGATAGGTTAGGTTAGGTTAGGTAGGGTTGGTTAGGTTCGGTCATATATCTACGTTAATTTAACTCCAATAAAAAAAATTGACCTCATACATAATGAAATGGGTAGCTTTATCATTTCATAAGAAAAAAATTAGAGAAAATATATTAATTCAGGAAAACTTGGCTTATTAGGCAAATTGGCCTTGCATATAGGCTGAGAAGTGCGTTCTGGCTACTAGGTACGACATATATACATATATATATATATAATATATAAAATATATATATATATGTATATATATATATAATATATATATATATATATATATATATATATATATTTATATTTATATATTTATATTTAATAAATAATGTATGTATACACAAAGGGAGGGTGGAGGCCAACAACTGGAACCTGACCACCCATCCCAGGGAANTTACACACGACTCACAACTGCTGACGTTCGAACATATCCGGAACAAGTGCTTCACTGACGAATTTTGTTCGAATCACAACGCTATAAATGCTTCACCCACGTACTACAAATACAAATAATCGCCAACAGAACCTAAACACCTGACCTAACCTATCCTATGCCTATATATACACAATATGCCAATATATTATAATATTTATTTATACTTGAGAAAATTCCCGTTTTGAATGAACAGCATGTTAAAATGTATGAATCAACCCGTCCTCGACTCAAGTCCATTACATTCAGCGGTCAACCCCACAGACGCATTCATAAATTTTAACATGCTGTTCATTCAAAACGGGAATTTTCTCAAGTATAAATTAATATTATAATATATTGGCATATTGTGTATATATAGGCATAGGTTAGGTTAGGTTAGGTGTTTAGGTTCTGTTGGCGATTATTTGTATTTGTAGTACGTGGGTGAAGCATTTATAGCGTTGTGGTTCGAACAAAATTCGTCAGTGAAGCACTTGTTCCGGATATGTTCGAACGCCAGCAGTTGTGAGTCGTGTGTAAACCGCTTTTCATTCATAAACAGGGGGTTTGGCGGGTGCATGGAATCACTTTTGGATCTTTGTTTGGAGGACGGGCTGTATGAATGCGTCTGTGGGGTCGACCGCTGTATGTAATGGACTTGAGTCGAGGACGGGTTGCTGGACCAACAGATCACCTAACCTGATCAATGCCTAAATATGCACAGTATTCTAATATATAACAATATCAATATATATTTGAGAAAATTCCTGTTTTGAATGAACAGCATGTAAAAATTGATGAATGAGTCCTTGGGGTCGACCACTGGATGGAATGGAGTTGGTCTGAGGACGGGTTGGCTAATGACCAGCAGGCCTTAACCGTTATTGGCGTGCATCCACAGGGGAGGGTCAGTAATTTGACCTTGGGAGGACCCCGATACATAGCAGTAATGTATATGTAGGCTTCCTGTGCCTCTGTGCCTCGGCAACAGAAACTACGGTGAACACCCTACAACACCATATGATGAAGGTATGTTGGGTTTGGTTATACATACAATGTACACGGGTGTATGTATAGTGAGCGTGCGTGTAAGCGGCAGTCATGGAGGTCGAGTTAGCCTCATGTTGTTGATACGTGTTGCTCTGGCAACGTCGTCAAGGCTCTCGAGCATGTTATCCCCAGGACGAACTGAGTCATGACACTTAACTAGATTGCTTGGTCTAATCATACTTGTAATAATATATTAATACTTTTATGCACACAAATATACAATGAATATGTTTCTGTGCATATTGTAGTGATTGTAATTATCATTTTTACACAGTCACGTTATGTGCACCGCGCCTCGTACCAGTCTTAAACTAACGTATATTTGTAAATTATTTTAGTACCATTAACACATGCATTAATTCACCGTTAAATCAACATTGATAACGTTGATTCAACGTTGAAATAACGTTACACTTGGACACAATGGCTTGAATTCACTAGCTCTATTGGAAGAGAAACATCTGCAGGACAAGGGGAGCAGAGCCCGGCTTGCGGCTCACAAAGGCCCCCAGGGTAAGGCTGAGGAACTAATCCACAAGTGGTGTGATGCATCATCCTCCTCCTCCCTCTCCCTGCAGAAGTAAGCAGCTGGGAACAGCTCCTCCGACATAATGACAGAAGAATTAGGTTAACAAGAGCACAGTCTAGTGATGACGAGTATGAGCAACCAATCACAGCCCAGGAAGTAAAGGGGGGCTATGAAAAAGGGTAAAAGTACAGCACCTGGTGAAGATGGCGTCACCTACGACATACTCAATGCACTGTGTGAAGTGTCTGGGAATCCACTACGCCACCTGTTTAACAAATCATTCCTAAGTGGAGTGTTGCCCACACAATAATTGTTCCAATACCGTAGACCAATGACCCCTGGCAATTACAGACCTATCAGTCTCATGTAATGCCCTTGCAAAATGCTTGAAAGGATCATTCTAAACCGACTGTTGCATAAAATAGGTAGGCTAGGGGGAGGGGGGGTCAATGAATTTGTTAAAGGACGGAGCACAGCAAATTATATAGTTAATTACTTGGCTAATGACACAGCTAAGTATTCTGTATTTGTTGACATTAAAGGAGCCTTCGATAAAACGCAGTGGATTGCGATCCTGGACGAGCTTGCATGCATGGGTGTGAAGGGGAGACTCATGAAATGGATTGAAGACTACCTCACAGGGAGGAAAGCCAAGGTCTGCTTCAACGGAGCAGTCTCCAGAACAATGAATATGGAACTCGGGACCCCCAAGGAGGGGGTCTTAACCCCACACTATTTAATATACTTATGAACGCCAATGCAAATATTGAATTTCCGGAAGGAACACAACAAGTAGGATATGCAGATGATGTCCTAATACAAGCTCCCACCTTGGGAAAAATTAAACAGTCCATTGAACTCCTTGGAAGGAAATGTGTTGAGTTCGGTTTCACTCTCTCCACAAACAAGACAAAAACATACTCTCATCCCAAGCGGGAAGAAAATGAAGAACTACAAATTAATGGTGTAACACTTGAATGGATTGACCACTATCAGTACCTTGGCGTCACTGTCGACTCTAACAAGGGGAAGAAAGAGGAGCTCAACCAGCTCATAGGAACATGCAAAAGTCGACTCAGGGCACTGAAAGCAATGACCTTTAATGGACTTGGAGTTTCTATTCCCGTGCTTAAAAAGATATATACAGCCTATGTGCACTCCGTCATAGATTATGCCGCGCCAGTTTTGTGCTCTTATTCCCAAAGCTATATGAAAAAACTTGAAAGCATACAAAATGAAGCCATGACAAGCATTCTTGGAGTCCCAAGAACTGCCAAAACATCCAATCTACGAGAGGAGTTGTCCCTCCCCAGTGTTAAAAGCCGAATTAAGGAACTGAATGCTAAGCTTGCAATTAAGATAGCCAGAGATTCCCATTACAATGATATTGCCAAGTAAAAACTGAGTTCTGTGCTACTTTCAGACGGAAACAGGAGAAGCAAAATATGGCATCACAGATCAGTCTGCTACCTCGAAGAACCTGCTTGAGCAAGACTGTGAGCTCATGCCTGTAGAGAGGTTACCTCCCTGGGTGGATGACCCATGCAGGATCATCATCAATGAAATGGCAACGAAGAAGTCCAAACATGATAGCTGAAGAAATGCGGCACAATTATCTGGAGAAAATCTATAAAGAAGCCGGAAATGAGTTAGATCGTTGATGGGTCATCTAACCCTGTCAATGGCAGGGCTGGTGCAGCATACACTGTAATTAGGAATGATGCCTTACAACGCGGAAATGAAGGAAAGGCCCGTATTGAGAACTATGCCTCTTCACCACAAGCGGAGCTAACTGCCATTGTTATGGCGTTAAGATTCCTTGAACGAAGCACTAACGGTGCAGTGATCTGCACCGATTCTAAAGCAGTGCTACGAAGCCTTACTGAAAATCGAAAAGAAAATCTTGCGATAGTCGGTGAAATCAAGAGAACTGTGAGAGTATTAACCAATCAAGGAAGAATCGTCAAATTTCTGTGGATCCCCTCCCATGTTGGAATCCGTGGAAATGAACGAGCAGATGTGCTGGCTGCTGAGGGCGCTGAAGGAAACCACATTGAATACTTCATACCCAAGACTCCTCTACAAATTAGAGGTATTATCAGGCAACATCACCGTGACAAGGTAACTGAGAAAAGGAGGATAGAAGAACAAATCAGTGAATTTGTACGCTGGTACAATGTGGTTGAGACAGAGAAGGAAAGTCAGTAGCCAGGAAGACAGACCAGAATCGGACTTCGTTTGTGCTCGGTGTGGGATGGACTGCCACTCTCGGATTGGCCTCATCAGTCACATCAGACGCTGCACCAGGATTGACAACCAGAGCGCAACTCCATAGTCTCCCGAGACTGAAGGATGCCTACTACTACAATGTGGTTGCAGCTAGCAATCCCAATCATTATGGACGAAGAGGAGGTGGCCGCGAGAAAGAATTAGTAATAGCAGGAATTCGTCTTGGATACAAATATCCTTGGAGATTCAGAATGGAAACAACAATTGAGCAGCGAAGTTGCAGAATCTGTGGTGAGAGTGACGGACACCACCTTGACCACTACCTGAGAGAGTGTGGACATCTGAGTCATTATAAATATGTGTAGAATAATAAACTCCCACATTGTTTGAGTTAGGAAATACTATTTGTCAAATATAGACGCTGTTCTTAAAAGATTCCCCCAGTTCGCACCCGCAAGATAACGTAAGATTTTAAGGGTTGACGAATATTAATCTTCTTGTTTGATAAGCTGTTGACTTGAGACAGTTAAGCAAGTCCCAGCTGTGTCTGAGTACAAGTGACAGGATAAACAACCCAGCGGGTTTTCTTCCTATTGGTGAGTGTTGTACATGCTGCTATGGCGGTATGTCCACTTACAGGCTGCTTTACTGGGCGCTGCCCAGTAAACCCGCCCCTCGGGGCAAAATTTAAAATGTTAAAAATTTGGACACTGCGCTCTTTGGGAAGCTGTCAGCCGCTAGCTTAACCCGGCCATTCTTAAGTCGTTTTTCATTAACCGTTTTACACGCTCATATGACTCATAAAAATTGGCTAAATAAATTAACTTCGTGTTCCAACTGTACACAAATATCCCACTGCCAACTTTTGCACTGTCATTTGACTAGCGAGAGCAGCAGTGTTCACATGACACAATGACAAAGAGCTCAACATGCACACGTGACTCAACATTCTCACATATGGCTGCCATAATAACAAATGAGAGGTTCCTCCCTCACTAGTAAACATCTCCATCAGCTCTCCCATCGCTCCCTCTCCCATCTCCATCGCTCTCACTACTCACCACCCATGATATACTTTAATTACTCTGCGGGTATAATAACAAAAAGACCATTTTCTCATTAGTGGCTGGCTGTGCTTGACCAAACAATGCACATTGTGCTTAATTTTCAACGTACCAAATGTGCATGTTTGTGAATTTATAGTGCCTAAATCCTTTTCAAATTTAAAACAAAAATTAAGCAGGGTCAGTTTCCTTTTCTGTACTTAGCGAAAAATTTGTATTTTTTTCTCTCTCTGAAAATAAAATACATATAAATATTCTGTGCATTTCAGTTTCATAATCCGGCTCCAGACCTAAAATAATCGAAAATAACCTGACTTTCTTTACATATATAATTGACTGATCCTATGCCTAATATTAATTATACGTGAATTAACAATTCAAATTATTTAGTTTAATTTAAATAAATTAGGTTTTATTGATATCTATAAGCTATGAATTTATTTTTATTTACTATTATTCAATTTATATATTCTTACTCAAATTGGAATAGATGAAAAATGCTTGAGAAACTTCTTTGGAAGATGATATTTCGCTCTTATGAGCTTTGACGAATTTTATGAGCCACATTACATTGTCAGCACTTTGTGCTTTGTTCATTCAACATCGTGACTCGGTGTATCAAATCAAGCCGTCGTCCTAAAGTTTCCCAACGTCAAGAAACTGTCGTACTAAATTGCTCTTATCCTAACCTACCAGAGAACCCAAAACAGAAAACGGGACAATATGTCAATTTCGCGAGCTGCTTCCATTTTCTAATACGACATTTTTTTTTACTTTAGGTAGTGTATACGCCAAAATGCGACATTCTGTTAAGTGGACAGGTTGGTCAAAAAACAAGAGGAACTTCGGTAAGCTAAACAGGCTCCTTGTCCCTACCACCAGTCAACTATTTGTTGTGTAGCTTAATAAATGGATGGAAAGATTACAGGCAGTAACCAATAATTTTCAGTGAACTAGTTAAACTGAATTTATCTGAGGGCTCTTGTAGCCTCAACGAGGAGAGGAAGCTGGCGGCTTGCTTATACAGAGCCCGGTCTCCACAGTTACACCCAACCGGCAAGCTGCATGATTCATAACGAGCTCTGGAGGCTGAGGCAGGCTGGCAGACACAGGTGCCAGCCACTAACGGCAGCTCTACGTCCAGAATTCTTAATTCGTCCTTGGACGATCGTTATGGGTGCTGATATTTAAAATTACGTCATAACGAGACCATATGAGAGGAGAGAGAGCAGTTGCTGCGGCGTTCCGTGACTTGATTCACAAAACAATTTGAGGGTCAGTAACAAACGATCAAACACCTAAATTACTCCACGATCATAGAACAGCAATAAGAACAAAAGTCCCTACGGTTTGAAACAAAGTGATCTTAAGACATATTGGATAAACTCATAATTTACGACATCATTAATAACAGGATTATTCTTAGCCGTCTAAAAAAAAAATCCTGTAATATATAATAACAAACATTGGCCCCAAGATGGACCCTTGCGGTACTCCACTCATGGAAAAAATGAATGAAAAACAGTTTACACACGATTCCATGCACTGATGACGTTCGAACACTTCCGGAACGAGTGATTCGCTGCAACCCATCCTCGACTCAAGTCCATTACATTCAGCGGTCAACCCCACAGACGCATTCATAAATTTTAACATGCTGTTCATTCAAAACGGGAATTTTCTCAAGTATAAATTAATACCTGTATTATAATATATTAGCATATTGTGTATAAATAAGCATAGGTTAGGTGTTTAGGTTCTGCTGGCGATTATTTGTATTTGTAGTACGTGGGTAAAGCATTTACAGCGTTGTGGTTTGAACAAAATTCGTCAGTGAAGCACTTGTTCCAGATATGTTCGAACGTCAGCAGTTGTGAGTCGTGTGTAAACCGCTTTTCATTCATAAACAGGGGGTTTGGCGGGTGCATGGAATCACTTTGGATCTTTGTTTGGAGGACGGGCTGTTCGCTGACGAATTTTGTTCGAACCACCAGCCTGTCCTCCAAACAAAGACTCAAAAGTAATTACATGCACCAGCCCGTCCTCCAAACAAAGAACCAAAAGTGATTCCATGCACCCACCAAACCCCCTGTTTATGAATGAAAAACAATTTATATGCGACTCACAACTGTTGACGTTCAAACACTTCCGGAACAAGTGCTTCACCGACGAATTTTCTTCGAACCACAACGTTGTAAATGTTTCACCCACCATCCCGTCCTCCAAACAAAGATCCAAAAGTGATTCCATGCACCCGCCAAACCCCCTGTTTATGAATGAAAAGCGGTTTATACACGATTCACAACTGCTGACGTTCGAACATATCCGGAACAAGTGCTTCATTGACGAATTTTGTTCGAATCACAAAGCTATAAATGCTTCACCCACGTACTACAAATACAAATAATCGCCAACAGAACCTAAACACCTGACCTAACCTATTCTATGCCTATATATACACAATATGCAAATATATTATAATATTAATTTATACTTGAGAAAATTCCCGTTTTGAATGAACAGCATGTTAAAATTTATGAATGCGTCTGTGGGGGTCGACCGCTGAATGTAATGAACTTGAGTCGAGGACGGGTTGTACCCACGTAGTACAAATACAAATAATCACCAACAGATTCTAAACACCTAACCTAACCTAACCTATGTCTATAAATGCACATTATGCTAATAAATTATAATATTAATTTAGATCTGAGAACATTCCCATTTTGAATGAACAGCATATAAGTTTATGAAAGCGTCTGTGGGTCGACCGCTGGATGTAATGGACTTGAGTCGAGGACGGGTTAAATTATGGGGTTATTTTCTAATATCCTTGAGTGAATGAAATGGTTGCAAAATTCTAGGCTCTCAAGCCATTTGATATAAAATCATTGATAACTGGGTATTAACTAATATTGAGTTGAGGAGTGTGTCTGGCCCTTTTTCCTAGATTTTACTGTAGCAAGTATACCTTATACTCGCTCCAATCTCTCATTACCTTAATAACAAACTAATTAGCACTAATTGTGACTACTCAAATCTTTTCCATAATTACAGGTAACATTCTTTCCATTCTGTTGGAGGAAGCTGAGGTGTAGTCACCAAATATAAGCAAGCTTGAAGTGAATAGCCAACGAATATAACAGTTACAGCCCCGCTCCTGTGCCAGGTAAGTCCAATACGGGCTCACAATACAACCCGTCCTCGACTCAAGTCCATTACATCCAGCGGTCGCCCCCACAGACGCATTCATAAATTTTAACATGCTGTTCATTCAAAACAAGAATTTTCTCAAATATAAATTAATATTATATTATATTAGCATATTGTGCATATATAGTCATAGGTTAGGTTAGGTGTTTAGGTTCGGTTGGCGATTATTTGCATTTGTAGTACGTGGGTGAAGCATTTATAGCGATGTGGTTCGAACAAAACTCGTCAGTGAAGCACTTGTTCCGGAAGTGTTCGAACGAAATCAGTTGTGAGTCGTGTGTAAACCGCTTTTCATTCATAAACAGGGGGTTTGGTGGATGGATGGAATCACTTTTGGATCTTTGTTTGGAGGACGGGCTGCACAATAGCCCGTGCTGCTCGGAACTTACGTTTCGAGCAGCTGAATCTAAAACAACAATGAATAGCCAACAGTACAATTTCCAGTGATTCAGATAACTGGAGTACAGACGCTTTGGATTTACCACACCTCTTCAACCTCCAGAATGTAGCAATCGGCGTGTACAGTTCTAATCGACCCCAAGACACTACAGCTTGGATACAGAACAGTCAGCAGACTACACCGCATCCAGCTACAACGCTCTCGCTCCCCATCGAGCTACAACGCTCTCGCTCCCCATCGAGTTTGGACACTCATGATTCCCCATCGAGCCGCCACGCTCTCTAGCAAAGAGCTCCGCGACTCCGGCCTGGACAGAGCTCCCTGCTCTGCTCCAAGCTCCGTCTGAACGTGTACGACAATGCCGACTACTGTAATCAAGACTACTAAATAAATATGAAACTCACTAAACACTGTGTATCAATCTACCCAAAAACGTAGCATAATCGTACGTTACATTACTATTGGTGTTCAGCGCTGGGAGCATTTTACGGGATATTTTAGGCTAATTAATGTTTCCAAATTTACCCATCATTCTGCAGAATCCCACAGAGCATCACGGAACATTTGTACAAGCCAGGCAACAAAGGTAAGCATGCTCTGAAGATTGACCTTTATAGCAAGTATCTGATCAATACTGACATACCAGAGATGTCTAGAATACTATGCGAACTCAGCCTCCTCTTTTGAACTTAATTCTTAACTTCCGTTTGTTACCCTCTGCAATTAAATCTTTATATTGTTTGCAATATAATATTTCCCACCGTTTGCAATCACATTCCTCTCCGATGACACGCGAATGACGTTTCAAATTAGGCGGGTTGTGACGTCACGGAAGGTGACTAGCACACGACAGGGAAGGTCCCGCACTCGAGCGTCAGCAGCAGCACAGGCGGCCACTTCCTCCTTCCCTCCCGGCTTGTGTCAACCTTCAAACATGGTCTACAAAGTTAATGACAAGGTGAGGAGCCTTTACCATTAAACTCCTCTTAAGCTTAAGCATATTTCTAAATAATATAACACGGCAATATTCTAGGTATTGGCCGCAGGCTGTGGTCGATGGTGTATGGTGACCGTTGCTGGGCCGCCCATACAATTCTCTGTGTCCCAAAATTCCTCCAGAAACGAACTTTTGAAATTTGAATGTGTGTTGGTTTGTATATTATTAAGAGTAACTAAGATACTGGTGGGGGAAGGTGGGCGCCACGAGGCCCAGGGGGCGGGACTCGCCGGGTTTCAGGAATTTGATCAAGTTTCACTTATGTTGAAAGTGATTGTGCTAAATTCCACATTTGTGAGTTTATTTATTGGTAAAATTAAAGTTTTTTTTTATCAGAAGATGTCGAGTACTTCAATAACAAAAAGGGGGGGGGGATATTTAATGTTCTTTGTGGAATACTTTGTATATAATTTACCGGGAAGATAGTGGGAAAAATATATTGATCAAAATACTTGTGGCTCTATACCTGGTGCATCATTGTTGATCATAAGAGCTAGCTAGGCCTGTTAAGGCTGCCCACCAGAATAATTTATATAGTGTACCCTACTATATTTGTAATAATTTAATGTAATAATAATACAATACACATTTTTGCCCGAAATGCTTTGCGTAATAGTGGCTTTAGGATTGTATGTACTAGCTCTATCTATAAATCCATAAATCTTTGTAAAATCTCTTGTATGTATGTACCTTACCTAAATAAAATTATTATTATTATTATTATTATTAATAAGTATGGGTTTTTATCCTACATTATGTTTTGTGAAATCTGTGTGAGGAATTGTCTTTCACTCTCTCTGAGTGCTTTATCAAGGTGTGAGTGCGATTAGGACGAGACTTGCATCTCAACGCCTAATGATTAGACGTCGAGATGTAAGTCTCGTCCTAATCACACACTCACGCTTTGATAAAGCACTCGGGAGAGTGCGAAAGACTTGGTGTAAATTCCTTGCATAAATTTCACAAATACACAAGTGAGTTTTTTATCCTTTATTATGTCTGTGAGATGACATT